>CM042856.1:4405334-4602834 GCA_023658055.1 Thaleichthys pacificus
CTTGGCTTCAGCCTTCGTGAAGGCTTTTTCAGCACGGACATCAGCAATGTGTCCAGTTGCCACAAGCTGTATGGCTTCAGGAGGCAGTAAGGCCAGGGAAAGACTTTTAGAGACAGCAGCCAGGGATGCCTTCTCCTCAGACTTCTTCTCTGTCTTCTCCAGGAGTTCATCAGGAACATCGTCAGTAGTAACCTGAGACTTAGCCTTGCCAGTGATGAGGGCAACCTTCTCGGTCTGAGAGATCTGTAAAAAGTTGTAGGAAACCAGTGAAATATATCTGTTCAACAAAAAACACTACAAACCCACCATAAAATGGGAAGGTTGACTGTGCCATGTTGAGGTAATTATTTCTCACCTCAGTATCCAGGGGATTATCCATGCCAACCATTTCATTGGCTGCTGCTATGAGGTCCTCCACAACTTTGGAAGCTGCAGTCTTTAGGCCAGCCATAACCAGCTCCTTGGCTTCAGCCTTCACCAGAGCTTTTTCAGCACGGACATCAGCAATGTGTCCAGTTGCCACAAGCTGTATGGCTTCAGGAGGCAGTAAGGCCAGGAAAAGACTTTCAGAGACAGCAGCCAGGGATCCCTTCTCCTCAGACTTCTTCTCTGTCTTCTCCAGGAGTTCATCAGGAACATCTTCAGTAGTAACCTGAGACTTAGCCTTGCCAGTGATCAAGGCAACCTTCTTGGTCTGAGAGATCTGTAAAAGGTTGTAGGAAACCAGTGATATCTGTTCAACAAAAACACTACAAACCCAACATAAAATAGGAAGGTTGACTGTGCCATGTTGAAGTAATTATTTCTCACCTCAGTATCCAGGGGATTATCCATGCCAACCATTTCATTGGCTGCTGCTATGAGGTCGTCCACAACTTTGGAAGCTGCAGTCTTCAGGCCAGCCATCACCAGCTCCTTGGCTTCAGCCTTCATCAGAGCTTTTTCAGCACGGACATCAGTGATGTGTCTAGTTGCCACAAGCTGTATGGCTTCAGGATGCAGTATGGCCAGGGAAAGACTTTCAGAGACAGCAGCCAGGGATCCCTTCTCAGATTTCTTCTCTGTCTTCTCCAGGAGTTCATCAGGAACATGAGAGATGATGTATCCCGCTGCAGCAAGCTCTTCATACTAAAAAACACAACGTACACGTAAAATATGTTGCAATATAAACATCGAACATGACAAGGCCGGTAAAAGAACTTTAGATATGTCTAGGTTCATACCCGCTGTTTGGCCAGGATAGGCCTGTGAGAGTGAGAGAGGTCAGCCAGGACCAGGAATCTCTTCTGCTCTGAGTCCACCACCTTCCCCAGGAGCTCACTGGGGACTTCCTCAACAATGATGGGTGCCTCGATATTCCCACGAAACTCCTCAAGTTCCGAGGAATAATCATCAGCCAGCGGTAGCTGGTACTTGTAGGCAGCAGCCATTTTGCTTTGGTATATCTTTCCCAGATAGGTCACCACCGCCTGGACCACAGGCTTCAACTGGAAGAAGGTGCTGTTGAAGCCCAGTAGGTTGAAGGTCTTGGCTGTTTCTTTGAAGCACCGAAGCACAGCGGCCATGCTGTCCCGTGCAATCACGCCTGTAACTGAGGTCAAGATGTGCCTGGAGCAGTTGCCACAATGGGACAGGAAGACTGAAACCACTCTCATGATCAGACTATAGATTTCACATGTGGCTGCCACAGCCTTCTGTCCCACAACAGAGACAAGGCCCAGGTTACTGAATTGTATACTTAGCTTAGCCAGAGTCTGCTGGACCATCTCTCCGGGTTTCTCCAGCAGGTGCTTCAAGGAACAGGTCATCATGCCTGGGACCAGGACCTCAGCTCCCATGGTGAAGTCAGGCACGGTCAGGGCTAAAAACTCTGGTTTAGTTTGTCCAGATGATGATGTGGAAGTGCTGTTCATGCTCCCTGTTGCCATAATAGGAAGGCCTATCAAGGCCGGAGAGAGGCATTTCCTCACATCCTGGGCTGCCGCAGACCGGATCTTTTGGAGGAACGTGTCCAGACCCTCCGACGTGATCTTCACAGAGAGAGAAAGAGACAGGGAGATCCAATTTAGATATTTTAGTCACTAAACTAAATCTGCTCAGTGTCACGAGAGAGGCCAAGGACAGAAACGCCAGAATGCTGTGTTGTCGTTCATACCTTTCCGTCAAACAGCTCCGACAGACGACGTTCATATGCTTGCATTTCACTGAGAATGTTCTCCAGCTCATAAACTAGCTCACACATTTTGGTGTTCTCCTGCTGAATCCAACATTTGAAACTCTTAACACTGAATAATCATCTCCAAAATGTCACTCAAATAATGACTTCTGAGCCTTTTTCTTTACAGACAAAACTACAATGCTAACTTTGCAATGAATTGGATTAGCAGCTTTTAGAAACCTTACCAGTTCAACTAGATTTAGATCAGTCTCTTGCATCTTGTCCCCACTCCTTAAAATGAACATAAAGATGAGCAATCACATATTTTTCTATTTATATGACACTATTAAGACTAATTATTTACATGAATGCTTCACTCACTCCACATGGACGGGTCTTCTTGACATAATCCAATGTCTATAAAATGAGAAAAAAATATTTCTAAATAACGTCCATTACGGTTTACAGATAATTATTGCAGATACGGTTTACTGCAATTCTGGTGCTGTTGTGAAGAGGACAAAAACAAGATTTTACTTTAGTACTTCAGAATGGAATGACATTAAGGAATGTTAAGACATTGTGACATCACAGTTATTGATGCATCAAAGTTCTTGTCAAAACCATAACAACTGTACACAGAAACTGAATATTGATTAGGGTACTGTTAATTACATACATTTAGATGTGGAAATCAATGATAATACCAACTAAATAAATATTATGATGCACAGTATGGGTCATTTATATAAATCATAGCTTACTGTACATTCATATAAGCTGCCTACATGTTTGAAAATTGTAATCATGGGAAACCACCAGCGCCGTCAGTCTATCAAACATTTAAACATTTCAACTGCCTCTACCACCAAATTGACTTGAAATTGATATGGCATAATTGGAAATAATAATAGACGGCAGTAATTTAGGGTAGCCTAATAACAGCATAGCGCAACAGTTTATCCAACAAAGATTCAGTTCAGAGCTGATCACTGGCTTTGCTTGCCACGTTCAAAAGGTGACACTCACTTCCAGATAGCGGCACACAGTAGGCCTGTCCGAGATTGCTTTTGAACCACATACTATATGAATCCAAATCAACATTCATGGACTGACATAGAAAAGAAGACTTAACCTGTCGAAGTATTAAAACACATGAAATAAAATACAAATGACCGTAAGTCTTACCTGATATTTCGCCTATTTAAATAGAAATCGTTGTGTTTTTCTTATTCTCTTGCAGTAAATTATTCAACGGAACACGACATTGGTCGTAACATGATCGAGGTCAAATAACTTCTGGTGACTCAAAGTGTTGTCTTCTCTTTTATAATATTAACTTTGACCTATCCATTATGACGTAATCATTCCAATAACTCAATGTTAACAGATCCGTGCGGTTCTATTGTCAATCACTGATGGTGAAAAATAACGGTACAGTTCAACAAACAAACAACAACAACAACGAAAAGAAATGCATAATTTAATCAAAAGGACAAGGATACCAATAACTTTATATATAAACGAGTCAACAGAAGAATCTATTGGTGCATTTAGAAAGGAAGTAACACAAAACTGGAGAACAAAATATGTGAAGAGTTTATACTCGTTTTTCTTTTTACCTGTGTGATTAAAAACTCAAATAAAACCATATAACTGCAAACAAAACGACTGTGGATCACAATGGTTTGCAAAATGCCTGTTTATCACTGATAAATTAAACAGATAATTGAAAAGAAGCAGTTACTCTTGGGTGTTATTTCCACAGGGGGGCGCCTTTAATCAAATCAAAATCAAATCACACCCTTTTATTGTCACTCAACCAAACAGACTGCAACAGAGGGTGAAAGTCTTGTGTGCAGTTTCAGGCAAATAAGCAATATATAATAATTATAACAACATGAGTTCTTATTTAAACATAACGCAATTTACACATCAGTTACACAACACAGTGTACAATATACACCTAACAAATTACAATATATGTATACACAGGTACAATAAAATACACAACACAATATATGCAGTTGAGGGCAGTGCTGTTGCCGTACCAGGCAGCGATGCAGCCAGTCAGGAGGCTCTCCACAGTGCTGGTGTAGAACAGCGTGAGGATGGGGTGGTTCATTCCGAATTTCTTCTGCCGTCTCAAGAAAAAGAGGCTCTGGTGTCCCTTCTTCACAACAGCCTCAGTGTGGACAGACCATGTGACTTCCTAAATAATAATTTTATTTATCCCACTAGGGGAAATTTGTTTGTAGACAGGTATTAAAACACATTCAATCCATCATGAATACTATAAACAGCATACCTGACACCACACAAAGACAACAACACAGTACAGTACAAGAATCACTTCATGTTGAAATGTTTCAGTGTTTCATTCTGTTGTGCAAATGACCATCTTTCAAAAGACCTTAATCTTCTGATAAATTGTCCCATTCAGTAGATTCTTCTTCTCTTGTAGTAGTGTTAAAGTGAAACACTTGTTACATGTGCGTCCAGGAAGTAGACATCATGACTCGACAATATCAGGCGCCAGAATGGCCTTCTTTATGTAAATAATAGATTTGATTACAAATATCTGTTCCCCATGTTTTGCGGTTGATGTACTAGCAGGACAGGGGATCCTGCTATGGAACAGCAGGATCCCCTAGGTCCTAAAAAACTGTAAGCAATCGTGAACTGGCATGGCAGATTGGCATTAGGACCACACTCAGTGGACCAGAAGGGGTCGTATTTTGTATTGAATCAGTAGTTTGGGCTTGGGTAGTCACCCCTTTAGTAAAGAGGTGGGTGGTTTGTTGGGAGGTTGGTCACAGGACCAGCAGTCAGAAGTGGAAAAAGTACTCAAATATTGTACTCAAGTAAAAGTACCAATACTTGTACTTGTATAATGTGCAATTTTAGTAGGTACATAACATCCCATAAAACGTTTTCAAACAATCAATTGAAAGTGAAAGTACCATACATTTTTCGTTTTGAGGGCCATCCTTCTTTTCTTCACAAATATAAACAACAGTTAACCCTTGTGTTATCTTCGGGTCATTTTGACCCGTCAGTCATTGTGACCCCCCCATGTGTTGCGACAACTTTACCTCATACAAAAATAAAGTGAAGCATTTTCTTTTAACCGTCGGGCTGTCTCACACCCCCCACAATGCAAAGGTTAAAATAAAATGCTTTTTATTTGTTTTTTGGAATTGGGTAAAGTTGTCGCAGCACAACGATAGGTCGTTGTGAAACTTCGGGTCATTGGGACCCGAAGGCAGCACAAGGCACATCAAGGCCAAATCAAGTGTTTGACTCCATAAATGAATCCATAAATGACCAAAATATAACTAAAATATCAGTGTCAGGGACATTTCAGAAAAAAAAACACGTCACATAACTTCTGACTAACTAAAAATTGCTAAAGCGCTGTAGCTGCCTAGCTGCGTTAGCTGCTTGCTGTAGCAACTCGAGCTACGTAAAACCGATTGTTTTCAGGGTTTTTGTCTGTAGGCTACCGCCAGTACTCGTTGATCTCGAGAAACGGAAATCTATGTGAAAACTCGGCGGATTTTAAGAGGATTAGTCTACAAACTTCTTGTTAAATTTGAGCAGCAGTTTATTTTTTGTTGAAAGTTTGTTGCGCTCATCCTTGATCGCTTTGCAGTAAACGGTAATCAAGAACAACAGATTTTTACTCAACGGATGGGATTTCTAATGTAGAGAAATACACTACCTCACTCAATACGTAATCAAGTACATTTTAAATGACTGATTAAAAAAAAACTACTTGAAAAATACAAAATACACAACAAAACTACTCAATACAGTAACGTGAGTTAATGTATTTTGTTACTTTCCACCTCTGACAGCAGTGGGGAATATGATATTCAGCACACTGGTAGTGCTGGCTGCGATATTCTTCACACGACCGCAGGAAATCCCATCTTTAGTTGCAGAAGGCACAAAAGTGGCCATCAGAGACAAACTGCACATATTTGAGGATACACAGCCCTTGAAGAGAACCGTGCTTGCTGTAAAAGAAGAAAGAACAAACATACTGACCTTCTCTTCAGGGCACACAGGGTTCTACTGTAAGTACTCCAACACATGATAATTTCATCATTGAGACACTCACCATTGACCACAGCACATGTATCCTCCAGTCCGACAGTTTGCCGGGGTGTTACACAGTGTCTGAGTAGCTACTGCAGGAATCACACCGTAGGCCGTTTGGATCTTGACTGGGGACTGCAAAGAAACACAGATCCCATCAGATATACTGTACTGTTCTGTTTCAGTTATATTCATGATTGTCTCCTCCATCTATGAAAGTTGCCGTATGAAGTATGAAATTGTCTTTGTCAACCTCCCATTGTCCTACAGTATTTATTGTTCAATGGCAAACCCCTCTTATTCAAAAAAAAAAAGTGTAGTAAGGCTCCATTGTCATTTTACGCAGTGCTCATAACACTTAATATGAATACTTTCACACATTACATATTTTTAAATGTATATCTCATACCTTAAATATCTTTAGCTGAAATTGTTTAGCTAAAATGACACCTTTGTTGGTCTTACCAGGTAGAGTCTGTTTGTTGCATTCGTCTGAATCACAGCAGAGCACAGATTCAGACATCGGATCGACACCGAAGTTGAGTGAATAATCCAGCTGAACGGTTCAGACGTGTTCTGCACTCCACCGATTGTGTGCAGTACTTTCCCTTTGTAATTGTTTTACCAACTGGATAAAAAGAACATTTCAATATACACATAAAATCAGAGCATTTAACAAAAATTGTATTCTTTTTGATACCAAAGGAAATGCTAAATGAAATGAATGACAGTTTGGATGGAAGAAAACCACAAGAAAAAACCTTATGTCAAATAAATAAGTTTACCGATCAGGGTATGTGTCAGACATACTGAGTCTGAGTGATATCGGCAGATGTTTAAAACTTCATTTGTGCATGGTGGTTCACATTCAAAACACAGCAACGATTCCACTGGAAAAACGGAATAAGACAAATAGACATTTAGTACGGTTGTCCAAGAATTGTATTATAAATACTCTCTAGAATATATAAAGTAAAGGACTTGATCAAAACCTTACTTTACACCTCCTTGTACTTAAATCTCACCATTATTCATGTCATTCATTCTTGAGAAACTACTTGGTACCAGTTCAGCTCAGTCAGAGTATGTTGTATTACCTGTGAGGAGAAGAGCCCAGTTAATGGAGAGTGTCAGAATCAGCTTCATCTTAGATCGGCAGGTGAGCATCTGTATATTGAGCTGGGAGCAGCTCCTTATTTAAGCATTCAGAATACAGAAAGGTGGAAAAAAAACAGACTGTGATGTCATAAAATAATGGTCCAACCACATTCCCATCATTCAAAATGGATGCACCACCCACAAAAATAGAAAAGCAGTTCTCATTGTCTCATTGTAAGTAAATGCTTTACTTAATTTTTTTACTTTATTTTTGTATTAGGTAAAGTTGTTGAAACACGACAATGGGTCAAAATGACCCGAAGGTTCAAAATGACCCAAAGGCTGCAAAAGGGTTAAGTAAACACGTTCAGGGTTGGTCACATCTGATTGATGCATTTGGACCTGGCTTAGATCAGGTGACAACACAGAACAGGTTGCACAAGACAGCCCATTTATACTGGGACAGAAACCCACTCATCCCTGGAGCACCGTTGCCCATTCTGTGAAAGAAATCAGGGATTTTCTTTATGCTTATGTTCATCAGAATAAGTAGATCAGCTATTGCCTTATTATCTGTTCATGTATTCTCATATTATTCATTCACATATATGAGTTCCTATGATAACCTATAGTGTACTCTAATGGCAGTCACAGGTCTGTGATGTGGCATCCCTTGAAGCTAATAATGCTAACTATGTTCCCACACTGAAGAGTTAGCCCTATTCCATGTGTAGGGAAGACTAACCCTAATGAATATGCTGGATCCTGAAGTTTTTTTAATGTTACTTTTAATCCTGTTTTGTGTATATGAATAGTGAAGAGTCATGATTGACGTCATACCACGTCCCTCACTACTGGTCCGGTGACTACCACAACCCCAATTTATGGACCGAGACTACGACAGCCATCACTACTGGTCCAGTTACATTTGATCCATTTCGGAGGTGCATTTTTCCAGAGCGACATACAAATAGTGCCTATAGTTGGACTGATATTAAAGGACTAGATGTATACATCTCTCAGTGGTTCGTGCCAGGGCACGTTCTGTATCCTAACCATACACAAGGCAACAAACAAAGTATCTCAATTACAACATTGTATAACTCTGATGATTGGACAACACTACAATAACAATAAGATAATTCCGTATCCAAGTGCAATATTGTCAAAAGAATGTTCGACATGATCCTTTAGAGCACATTGACATAAGTATCTGACCAAGTAGATGCCCTAAAGGCAAAGACACATACCAATAACTGTGTGCAACCCAACCTGAAGGGCCAGCTCAAAAGTACCATGGAAGAGGAAACAATTTTAGACAGCCACACCTCACTTAGATTATTGCGTGTGGTGTGTCAGCTTCCTCTTCTCCACATACCATTCTCCACATTTCACAGACTCACCTAGGCGGTTCCCCAAATTGTCAAAATGATTGAGAATTGAAAACCAATCAACTGAATACATGCTATTTTGTGTCAGACAACACAGTTACCCCAAATGCCCCAGCACTCCAGGAGCTGACTACCCAATATTAATCACCCGAGGACCTGGACACAGACCAGCAGTAAAGATGGGGTTGGCAGTCACAGGACTAATAGTGGGGTCTGTGGTATACACAGAACTAGTAATCACCAGGGGTCTCATTTATAAAACTGCGTAGGATTCTTGCCCTGCCTACGCACACACCTGGAGATGGGACAGGTGAGAGGAGTAGAGGGCTGAGTCATGATGGCTAGTGGAAGTATTATACTGTAGGTAAGGTTCAATCATGAAGATGGGATGGTTGGTTATAGATTGCATAAAAGTAGAGCAAAAAGTAGCCATTGAATTGCATAACTACTGGGTGTGACCTCTTCCTTCACATCAACATATTGTTTATGGAAATTAGGCGTGAGTGCTTTTTGGCTGCGAAGTAACTATTGTGAAATGTGAACACCATTTACTTGATCACACAGTTGCTATATGCTGTCGTTTCTTTACACCTGTGTTTTACACTGTACAAAATGTCTGCGTGTGAGTGGACCGCGTGGAATGGTTGCATGTGGGTGTTTTCTTGTTTGAGTGTGCACACACAATACCTGAATAAACAAGCCTTGGTCTACGTGTGCCTCAAATCAGGTGTATTACTACATGGGCGTGGATGCCGTCCAGGAGAGTCTGCTGGTGGACGAGGGGGCTTTGAACAACGCCCTGGTGAGTCTCTCCCAGGCCCTGCAGTGCAACCTGGGCAACAGCCTGCCCGACCTCCACCTCCTCAGGGGGCGCTGCCTCCTCCTGAAGGGCGAGGAGCAGAACACAGCCGACTGCTTCAAGAGGGCCCTCGAGCTGGAGCGGCCGGGCAGTGGGGACACGTCTGCTCTGCGCTGTCTCCTGGAGGCCCTCCTGGCCCTGTTTTCCCAGAGCGGCCCCGACCCCGGCCCCGTCATCAGCCAGCTGGAGGTGTGGGTGCGGCGGGCCGAGGAGAGGTACGCGGAGGAGGCCGAGCTGAGGTACCTCTGTCGGACGCACACGGCCGAGGTCACAGAACTCTCTAGAGCTCTCATCAGGAGAGGAAGGCTTGACCTCGTGAAGAGGCTGCTTAATACTGTGCAGCCCAACCGCACTGCCAGTAAGAAAGTACTAGCAAGGTCTATGTCTATTTGAAGAACGATCTATCGTTCGATTGAACGATCTTTCACCAAGAATGGAAGATAATCAGTTTCTCCTCCGATGAAATACAATTAATATGTTGGCCATTAAAATGTTCCCTAGAAGTTATTTCATTTTCTATAAAAGAGAAGAAATTGTTTATGCTTCTTTGTAGCTATTCAGATATAGATATATATTTTCTTAGCATGACCCACTGCAGTAACTAAGAACCCAGAATAAGTAGATCTATACAGGCAGCTATACACCAATGTATTTCACTGAATAAAGAGAACAAGAAAGTAGATTTAATGTTCAATTTCAGCACAATGCATGTATATAAAAACAAATAAGAGGTTTTCCTTTATACTGTACGCAGACAGAGTTGATTTATACCAGATATGGAGATTTCATATGTTGACGATAAAATAAAAGTTTAACCCTCGCGCTCTCCTTAGCGTCTGTATAGGCAGCAAGTCGCTGTGACACTGTGTTGGGTCAAAACGACTTGGAAACAGCAAGGGAGTGTGGGAGGAATACAAATGTTTCACTTGAGTTATTTTTATTAGTCCGTCCTCGCAAAAAACACATCGCACAAACCCCAAGTATTAATATTTTCACTTTGAATCAGTGTATCACTGATCACCATAAAGAGGAGCCATTATCCCTCACGCTCTCCTTAGCTGAAAGAGTGCTTTCAAAGCGGGGAAAGAAATATGTGACTCCAGTTAGCAGCAACGTAGAATCATCAGGGTGGGCTCATTGGAAAGGCCCTGTCCAGGGCGCACGTGCATTTCCGCGACGCAGCGAGCGAGACAAAACTTCAAACAGAGCTACCGAAATGGGGATCTTATTTTCAGTTATGCTATCACAGAATGCATGAACCATAATTTGTTCAATTACTGTGACAATGACTATTATAGATCTTGCAAAGCATTCCAAATATGACATAGGAGTATGAGGACTCAAAGCACCTCTCCCCTGATGGTCACCCAGAGCGACTTCATCCCCAGAACCTGGTTCAAAGAAGGTCACCTTCCGTCCATCTCCTGGCTTCTTTAGAGGAGCCTTCAGTTGACCACAGACACAGGTCAGCTACAACACTAGATCCTGCGGTGTCACACCAATCTTAATGTTCTAATCTAGCCAATGCTGCTAACCATGTGAATTCCAGGCCATTCCTCAGCAGCCACTGTCAGTTCCTGGCACTACTGACCTGCATGACGAACTCCCTGCGTTGAGGCAGGCCCCTCTCTGTTACCATGTTGTACTCGGGCTCCTTCTCCTTCTTGGCCTGCTGGATCTGAACAGGTTTACATGACATGTAAACCTGTTTCACTGTTTTGGATCAATCATGCATTCATTTCAATTGAGCAGGTTTAGTCAAGTACTAAAAGAGATCTTTTACCATGCCCCCCCATCCAGCCAGTGGTGGAACTAGAGTTTTAGACATGGGGTGGCCAAGGCTACTTCAGGGGGTCCATAGTCCAGAGTCTTGGGTCACTGTTTTAATTAATATACAGTATAATCTGGGTCTATAAGTGCTGGAACATACAAAATATTTTGAGGGAAAAAGCTCAAGCACCAGGGACTTATAATAGCATTTCTGTGTTACAGAAATAACACAGTACATAGTTTATTTACAAAACAAAGTGAATTTACACACCCAAAAAAACACTGCAATTTGACTTGACAGGTAGCAGAAATCAAGCAGAAATGGACTTGAAAAACATAAATAACTTGGTGCCCAACCACATTACAAATGTACAGTATAATATTTATGTTCATATATATTATGTTAACTAACATGTCTTTTCGCGATTGAAAAAGGCCTAATATTTGAAGTAAGTTTTAAGGTTTGCATTGGGTTTAGGTTTCCTGATTTTTTTTTACGAATGTTGATTAGCCTACAGTAGCTGTGTAAGTTAATGTTAGAACTTCGACTCCAATAACAGACAAACTGAGACAGTCAGTAGGCTTGTACTCTAAAAAATTAGAATCCGGTTTTAGAACAAAAAAGTGGCTTTGTCTCAAGATCTCTACAGACCGTGCAGCTAATTTAAAGGTCACATGACATGAAAACTTCACTTTAGGAGGTTATTTAACATTAATATGAGATCCCCTAGCCTGCCTTTGGTAGCCTGGTCCTAACCAGACTCTCGTACATTTCATTTGTACAGAGAGTCTGGCCTCGCTCCATTGACAAGCGTTGACTTCCTTGTAGGCGGGTACTCTGTTGAATTTTAAAACTATTGGATCTGCCCAGAGCCACTCTGATCTGCCATAACCAATCGCTAGCGTTCGCCTTAGCCAATTCCTTCACCACTATTGTAACAGAGCTAGCTGCCGTAGCTGGAAAATCAAACTTTTCCAGAACCCTGTGGGGAGGAGGGCCACAACATCATGGCCACCAACAAAACTCAGCAAAACTTGTTCTTGCTCCGGCTTTAGCTGTTGGATATTCGGCAGCGTTGCCACAACGGACCGAATGGCTTTCCTCGCATCTTTCTCCACCGCCATTACGGAACTACAACACAAACTAGCACACGACACCAACGTCATCGTTCTCAGCCACTCCCTCTGTTCGCTTATTGGACAGGTAGAAAATCAACCTGCAGAATCTGATTTACGGACCTCATGGCCAGACCTATGTACAGAAGCAAATAAATTTGAGCGGAAGTACGTAGGACGGCAGAGCCAGGCTATGCCTTTGGTCCCCCAGTGGCTAGAATTTTCGATAGGTGTAAACCAAGCCCTGGGTGTTCTTCTCCGCCTTTGAGAAAATGAAGGCTCAAACGCTCGGTTTGAAAATCTCCTCTTATTGACGTAACAAGGAGCCAGGCTACCGCCCTTCTCTCTGCTGTGCCCGCCCAGATAATCTGGCCCGCCAATGAGGAATTGAGCTACGATTGTGCAAGGGCGAGTGCAATATCGTGTTTTCCTGCAGATACATCATGCCATGGCTAGCAAACGAACGAAGCATAACAGTTGCTCAGTGCTTGGATGTACAAATCAACACACAAGTCTTTGTAGTTCAGTCATCCGAGCCTCTAAACAATCAGTATCTTAATTTTATTTTCGCTGAAAATGCGCCTACACAACTTCTGTTGTAGGCGCATTTGTTTTGTATGTCTGCGCCAAACACTTCAGCCGCGACTGTTTCCTCAACTTGAGCTAATACAAAACTGGCCTTGCTGAAATTAAATTCTGGATCAGTACTAACTCTCCTTCGTCCAGCTACTAACCTCGGACAAGTAAGTTAACTAACGCTATATCATTTTGTAGCTTTACTGTATATGGTTACCTAGCTTGCTACCCTTAGAATGTGGCTGTAACATTAGCTCTGCAGCTAACAGCTGAGTTACTGTCGCTATGGAAAGGTAGATAGCATCAAGTATAAGTGTGAATACATATGCTGTACGTGAGTGGTGTACACTTCTTTGTTATTTGGATAAACGTTCTGCTGTTGGTGTTATGGCGCGCGCGATATCCACCTTTCCCCTCATTGAAATGACTGAGTGTGTACCTCTGCAAACCAGGGTTATCAGATGAGAATGGGTAAATTCGAGGTATTTTACAGCAACGGGGTTACAGCCATTGCGATACATCCGTTGTAAACATTAGCGCATGGTGCCGCCCCTCCGCTCCTCATTAGCATTTAAAGCTACAGACACCAAAACAGCGCGTTCTGAGGAAAGCTCCTTGTGGGACTGCTAGTAGTGGCTGTAATTCTGCACCAAGGCTGAATTTCGGGAAAGAGACTTCTGATACAGTATTAGGGGACCCTAAGGCCTATATAAAAGCATCAAAAAACAGCATGTCATGTGACCTTTAATGCTCAGCACTTGAACGGGGACTTGAAAGAGGAATTATTTAGGCTATCTCAGTTACACTATCAGGGCTTGGAAATACAGTGACTTGCTAAAGTAGGCAAACGGCTAGTAGAACATAACATTTCATAATAATTTCAGTTAATCAAACAGCTGCAAGACCCAGTGAAATGTTATAGGCTAGCTAGCTCTAGCAAAATAACGCTAGCATCGCTAACAACATTACTATAATTCTACTTTAATTGTATATGATCCTGTGGACAAAAAGACACGGACGCTGTCTCTTTTCATAACTTGTATTTTACCACTGCTCTTCTTGACATCGCTATTCGAACAGCCCTCACTGATTTCACAAATGCGTTCAGCATCAAGCCTACGGCAACTCCCGAGGGACAAAACACCCTTGTCCGTTGTCACATAGAAAGGTCTGCTACAGTAGGCTATCCTCAGGATTTGCAAGTTAGCTAAACTTATACTAGCCTATATCTTAAATAATTGTGTAGACATAACAATGGATTCTGCCACTAAATGAGTGACTTGGCTTTATTTCTGGACATACTATCCACAACCAGGGCTGGACTGGGACAAAAAATCGGCCCTGGCATTTTTGGCCCAGGCGGTCCACAGATTTAATTTGGTCTTGTTTAGGCCAATTCCAAAACTTTTCTTTGCTATTAGTTAACATAATATATATGAACATAAATATTATACTGTAAATTTGTAATGTGGTTGGGCACCAAGTTATTTATGTTTTTCAAGTCAATTTCTGCTTGATTTCTGCTACCTGTCAAGTCAAATTGCAGTGTTTTTTTGGGTGTGTAAATTCACTTTGTTTTGTAAATAAACTATGTACTGTGTTATTTCTGTAACACAGAAATGCTATTATAAGTCCCTGGTGCTTGAGCTTTTTCCCTCAAAATATTTTGTATGTTCCAGCACTTATAGACCCAGATTATACTGTATATTAATTAAAACAGTGACCCAAGACTCTGGACCCCCTGAAGTAGCCTTGGCCACCCCATGTCTAAAACTCTAGTTCTGCCACTGAGCACCAGGGGTCAAAAAGGACTTTGGACTGTTTTCAGTTAAAGGTGACAGTGAGTATGTGAAGCCATACATGGTAATGATAAGATGTAATGGTGTCAAGATAAAAATGGAAGTAGACACAGGTGCAGCCATGAGCATAATTTCAGAGAAGTTGTACAAGCGAAGGTTTAATAAGTGTAAGCTGCAACCATGTGATGTTAGTCTGAAAACATACTCTTCAGAGCCAATTGTGTTACTGGGTGAATTCCAAGTGACAGCACAATGTAGAAATCAGACAGAAAGGCTAACTTTGTTAGTGTCAAAGGGAAGTGGTCCAACTCTAATGGGTAGGAATTGGATTCAGTACTTACACTTAGACTGGTCAAGAGTGAACCATGTACCAGTAGCAGATCCACTGACAGAATTACGTGAGAAATACTCTCAAGTGTTCAATGCTGATCGAGGTGTTATCTCAGGGGTAAAAGCAAAACTGCGAGTCATGGAGAATGCTAAGCCGAAATTCTGTAATGCTAGATCAGTACCGTATATGCTTTGAGTGCAGCTGTTGACAAGCAGTTAGACAAACTACTAGAGAAAGAAGTCTGTAGTCCGGTAGAATATAGTGAATGGGCTACTCCAATTGTGTGTATTCCAAAAACTAATGGTGAGGTCAGAATTTGTGGTGACTACAAGGTAACCATAAATCCTTGGTTAGACGTGGACAAATACCCTCTGCCTAAAACACAGGATGTGTTTGCCAAGTTAGCTGGTGGAAAATACTTCACTAAGCTAGATCTTACGCAGGCTTACCAGCAGGTAGAGCTAGATGATGAATCTAAGCAGTATTTGACCAGTAACACACAAAAAGGGCTGTATCAGATGACTAGGTTACCCTATGGCATCGCCAGTTCACCAGCCATATTTCAGCGTATTATGGATCAGATACTTCAAGGCCTTCCAAGTGTTGTCTGCTACCTAGATGACATTTTGATAACGGGTAAGTCTGAAAGTGAACATTGGGAAAATGTGGAACAGGTGTTAAAGCCTTTGCAAGAGAGAGGTATTAGGGTAAACAGTGACAAATGCAGCTTCTGCCAATCGAGTGTAACATACTTGGGGCACAAAATTGACAGAGAAGGGTTACACCCTATCCAAGAGAAAGTGGAAGCAATAGCCAATGCTCCACTTCCAAAGAATGTCACTGAGCTTCGTGCTTTCTTAGCGTTATTGACATACTATGGGAAATTCATTGAGAACCTGTCCACCATCATAAAACCAATGACAGTGTTGCTCCAGAAAGATAGCCCATGGAACTGGTCCACTAGTTGTCAAGCAGCCTTTCAGAAGGCGAAAGCACAGTTGTCATCTTCAGTTGTTCTGACACATTTTGATCCTGAATTACAAATATTGTTGGCCTGTGATGCTAGTGCATATGGATTAGGGGCAGTGATAGCACACAAGATGCCCGATGGTAGTGAAAGGCCCGTAGCTTATGCCTCACGTACCTTGAGCAAAACAGAGATCAATTACTCACAAATTGAGAAGGAGGCTTTAGGCATCATATTTGGTGTTCAGAGATTACCTATATGGACATTGGAAATTTCTGTTGCTTCTTATCTCTTACTAGTAAATGCGTGCCCCCACTCGGACACAACAATAAGAGTTGCCATTTATTCTCCACTTGGGAATTTTTTATAATGATCTAATGGATTCGTAGAGGGTAAAGAAGGTTGCAGTGTAGAAGACACTACTCTCAGAAAGCCAACGAGAGAGAGGGGGGTGGGGTATTCTTATTTAGATCTTATTTACAGAAAATGGATAACTTCCCTAAACGCCGAGATGTTTTCCTATGTCACATTCAAGTCTGAGTTGGGTTGCACACAAAAAACATTGTACAGCGATCGGAACACTTGAGTATCGTTCTTGTAAACAGTCAGCAATAGTCCCAGCTTTGTAACCACGGCCTCAATGTTGTCCCACACAATATCCTCGCTGAGAGGCCCTGCAGTGCGAGATTCAGTTCATTCACGGGATAAAATGTTCACTCAACATTAGAAAAGTGAGTTCCCGCAAAAGTAAACGATAATAAGCAATTCACACACTATCTGTTATTCTGTAGCTGATCCATCTGACCAATGCAACAGTGCATATACAGTCAAAGCATCAATGTGAAATCAAATGACGAAAACACATTTTTCTGTAGGCTACATTTGAGACTTAGGAGAACTGAGAACATGATTGTTCAAAGAGAGTTTGTTCACTCTGACTTTGGCTTGTAGTGCTCGCAGATCTTTGGGGCCAAGAGGGAGTGACAAGGACTAGATAATGCTGGCTGGGTGCATGAGGCTTTGTGACCTACCTACCTCTGAATCATCAGGTTTCTATTGGATTTATGTCCAATAGTGAATCAACTATGTTCCATTTTGTATGTATAAAGTAAATACACGCTGATTCCAAGCATGGAGTTCTTTATTTAAGGTTTTTAAAGGAAAATAATTGTCCTTTTTATGAAAACAATACTCCACTTTACTCCACTCCTCTGTGTGAGTTAGATGTGTACGTCTCCAGTGAACTCATATGTTCTCCTGCCACGGTGCATCAGAGCCGGAAGTCTCCTGGTCCAGTTGTGGCGATCACGCTCCCAGGCCCGCTCTGCTGACTCTGATTGGAGGATGTGTCACGGCCATGGTCTTACCCCAGGTCTTCCCTCGTGTGTTTTCCATGGTCCCTAGTGCTTCCAGTCTTCCTGGAGGTCTGATTTTCTGTGTCTGTGCCTTGTCAAGTGTGAGGTTTTCAGTTTTCTCATTTGTTGTCGTCAGTTCTCTCGTTCAGTCCTTGTCACGTTGTTGTGTCTTCATATTGTGTCAGTATTTCCTCATGTTCTTTGGGTCCACCCTCATCGACCACACCTTGACAGGATGTAGTCATCTGAAAGTCTGATAGGCTCCCCGGAAGCCTCCATCCTAAGCCACATAGACAGATTTAGCGTCTCATACTTAATGACCAAACTCTGTTCTACTCTTCCCTAAACTTTGCAGTAGTGCCCCAGTAGTGGAGGGTGTTACCTGTCAAGTGAGTCCAGCTCCTCTCACTCTGAGCGCATCATCTGGCCCTTTACCCGTTTCTGCTCTCTGAGCAGCTTTTTACGGATTGCAGTCAACTTACAGAGCACTTCCCTGTTGTACTCTGGTAGGCAGCCTGACACACATACACACACAATCACATACCAGTTACAAATAATCTAAAATGTGTTGGTTCCAGCTATATGGAACACATATATCGTGTTTTTGTGTGTGTGTTACCTGCAGCTCCCAGCTCCTTCCTAACAGCTGGGACAGAGGGTGTCTGGGACTGGGGCACTGAAAGAGAACCCTTCTAAAAGGTGTTTGTGGGGGGAAGAGAGACATCAGTTTATACCCGTTTTCAGATGATGCTCTCCATAGTACGTTTATGGTTTATACAAGCGGTAACTTACAGACAGGGGGGTGGTGGAGCGTTTGCTGTCCATGCTGGGGGGACTGGGGGTGGACTGGGGGGTCCTGTGTCTCTTCTGGAGGGTGGGGATGGGGGGCGAGATCTCCCTTCGCACCTGCAGATAGACAGTAAGATGGGGATCATACTGATATTTCTGTTTGTTCAAATCTTTCTAATAAAGTTTTGTTGTCCTCTCACCTCTTGAATGCGCGCCTGTCTCTCTTTCTCATAGCGCATCCTCCCAGCAGCAATCTCCTCCTCCTCCAGCTCTGTCTTCTTCTTCGTCTCTACAAGACGGACCAGCTCCTTGTTTTTGGCCGTTTGCTGTTGCAGAAGAATACCAAACTGTATTCTGCTGATAACAGCTGAGTCACAAAGAACACTCCTGAAAGAGAACACTCCTAAAAGGTGTCTATGGGGGACAGACACATCTGTTTCTACCTGTTTTCAGATGTTCTCCATACTACGTTTATGGTTTATGCAAGCGGTAACTTACAGACAGGGGGGTGGTGGGGAATTTGCTGTCCATGTTGGGGGGACTGGGGGTGGACTGGGGGGCCCTGTGTCTCTTCTGGAGGGTGGGGATGGGGGGCGAGATCTCCCTTTGCACCTGCAGATAGACAGTAAGATGGGGATCATACTGATATTTATGTTTGTTCAAATCTTTCTAATAAAGTTTTGTTGTCCTCTCACCTCTTGAATGCGCGCCTGTCTCTCTTTCTCATAGCGCATCCTCCCAGCAGCAATCTCCTCCTCCTCCACCTCTTTCTTCTTCTCATCCACCTCTTTCTTCTTTTCCTCTGCAAGATGGACCAGCTCCTTGTTTTTGGCCGTTTTCTGTTGCAGGAAGACCAAACTTTACTTAGCTAATAACAGCTGAGTCATAAGAATATGTTACACTCGCTTAAAATCTACCCTTACGTCAAGTGTTTCCACACCATAAAAATCAAATTCTACTATCAAGATTGTTTAGCATTGTTATTCAAGAGTGTGTGGTCCAAATAAGATAAGTTGTATACTGTATATTGCAAACGCATAAACAGTCATTTCTGCCAAATCCCTCTTAGCCAATCAGTGCCCAGCTGACCTTCATCTCCTTGAGTCTTCGGATCTCCTGATTCTCGTCAAACTCCCTCTTCATTTGAGCCCTCTGCTCTGCCAGCCTCCTCTCCTCCTTCACCTCCTCCAGGCGTAGCTTCTCCCTCTCCTCTGCCTCCTTAAGGTGCTTCTCCTCAATCTGGGCAGGGCCCGAGAGGTAAACAGTTTGTTATACAACATCATGTACCTGTGTGTGTGTTTGTGTACAGTACACAACATCCTTCAAATCAATGGCTTGTTGAAGCTAAAAGACCCTACAGCCACAAGAGGCCAGGGTCTTGAAATGTAAACATAACACATCCCAAACCATACAACACTGTACCTGTTGTTTTAGGCAAAGCTTATACTTATCCAGCTCAGTGAGTTGATGAAGCGTTGGCTGGTTAGGAAACACATTTCCTCTGGCATACATGGAGGTCTGGACAGGGGCAAAACCTGCAAAGATAAAATAGAACAGCCATATGCATTGTGTGTACGTGTGTATTACATTCACGTGAAATGATTGGTTGCCTGCAATGTGCCAGCTGGTGCAGTGACTGGCTACCTGAGACTGTGTTGATGGGAGGCAGTCTGTCCTCTCTCAGGGTGGGCCTGGTGACTGTGGCTTTATTCTGAGAGGTCTCGGGGTTCAGCCAAGCTTCCTCATTCTGCCTGTACATATGCTTCAGGTCAGCTAGTGAGAAAAAACATAGGACGTTTTTTATTTACAAGACCAAAAAGTACAACTTTTAACCACAGTAAAACCAGACCAGCAACCTTTTTACCCCACATGGTAGACATGTTGAAAATGTGGCCTTCTGCAGTGTGAAAATATCAAATCTTATTTGTATATCCCTCTTTACAAACAATGTCACAGAGGGCTTCACAGATCAGATGAGCACCTATATATAGTGGGCATAAGCCTGTAGCGTGAGCTACTTCATGGCAGTTAAAGCTACTGTAGTCCACCTTGTCCCAGAAACACTTCAGACAGAACTGTCTGATATCAATCGAACACAATCCACGTATAATATCCTGTAAGGTGAGCTAAAAGGGGATGCAAATGAAACATGCTACAACGTACTAATGAGGTCCCCTCGGGTGTCTCTAAGGGGTGCGCCGCACCCTCCCCGGCCCCATGGGTTATAATTTCTTATTTCGGCCTCCAGCTTGGCCTCAGCCCGGTCCCTCTCCACCTTCTCCAGCCTCCGGCACTCCTGCTTCTCCTGGATCTGCAGGGATTCAAGGTTATGAAGGAATATGGTGAGGAATACTGACTCCTCTGGATGCACATGTACCAGAGGTTTGAGGATAGACTCAGCGTACACATTGACATCATCATGAACATGAGACTGACTTTCAACTTTTGGCGCAAATTGAATAATTCATCTTTTGTGAATAAAGATTGTCAGAATTAATACATTCATTGCATTTGGTGTATTTTGGTGCTGTATGCCAACAGATAGAGGTGGTGGGGGGGGGTCACCTGCTGTTCCAGTTCCTCCTGGTAAGTTGGTGCCCTCCTCTCCACAGGCTCCAGCCTGCTCTCTCTAAAGGGAGGTCCACCCTCCTCAGTCCAGGGACCCCTGCCCTCGGCCAGGTGGTGCCCCCAGTGCGCCCCTGTCTGCTGGTTAGCAAACATACTCCTCGATTTCTCAGTGGTCTGGACATGATCAAAACCTGCAAAGAATAAATATATTATAACCATGTGTATTCCATGCACGTTAATGTATGTGTTGTCTGCAATGTGCCAGCTGGTGCAGTGACTGTCTACCTGAGACTGTGTTAATGGGCGGCAGTCTGTCCTCTCTCTGAGGATGGGCCCGGTGACTGTGGCTTTTTTCTGAGAGGTCTCGGGGTTCAGCCAAGCTTCCTCATTCTGCTTGTGCATCTGCTTCAGGTCAGCTAGTCAGACAAAGTACAGTCAGACACTTCACACAGAAATATCTGCCATCAATTGAACTCCAATCAACTTATCCAATCCTGTAGGTGAGCCAACATGGAATGTAAGTGAAACATGCTACAACGTACTAATGAGGTCCCCTCGGGTGTCTCTAAGGGGTGCGCCGCACCCTCCCCGGCCCCATGGGTTATAGTTTCTTCTTTCGGCCTCCAGCTTGGCCTCAGCCCGGTCCCTCTCCAACTTCTCCAGCCTCCGACACTCCTGCTTCTCCTGGATCTGCAGGGATTCAAGGTTATGAAGGAATATGGTGAGGAATACTGACTCCCCTGGAACCACATGTACCAGAGGTTTGAGGATAGACTCAGTCAGCGTATACAATAACATCATCATGAACATGAGACTTTCAACTTGCGCAACTAGAATAATTCATCCTTTGTGAATAAAGATAGTCTTGTATTTACCTTTATCAGGTTATAAAAGCAGAATCATAATTTCATGATGAAACAGAGTCGCTAAAGGGTCTAAATGGGAAGGATCCACTTTGTGAATTAAAGTAACGTATAAAAAACACAAATCTATTTTGATGTACAACTGCTCTATTTCATCTGACCAAAAGGTCACCACCTTCCTTTTCTCTACCCTTCCTGTCAAAACCTTACATGCCCACCATCATAAGGTCCACCTTGGAATCTCAGTCACCACATCTCAATTTCAACCACAACACCTCAAAGTTGATAAAGAACATTCCATGTTCTACAGTTCAGTCCACATTTTGGTGAACTTGTTCTTTCAATCCCGAAACATTATCTATGAGCAGAATTAATTGCATTTGGTGTATTTTGGTGCTGTATCCCAACAGATACAGGTGGGTGGAGGAGGTCACCTGCTGTTCCAGTTCCTCCTGGTAAGTTGGTGCCCTCCTCTCCACAGGCTCCACCCTTCCCAGTCTGGTGGTCCTGCTCTCTCTAAAGGGAGGTCCACCCTCCTCAGCGCAGGGACCCCTGCCCTCGGCCAGGTGGTGCCCCCAGTGTGCCCCTGTCTGCTGGTTAGCAAACATACTCCTGGATTTCTCAGTGGTCTGGACATGATCAAAACCTGCAAAGATTAAATATATTACAACCATGTGTATTCCATGCACGTTAATGTATGTTGTCAGCAATGTGCCAGCTGGTGCAGTGACTGCCTACCTGAGACTGTGTTAATGGGCGGCAGTCTGTCCTCTCTCTGGGTGGGCCTGGTGACTGTGGCTTTTTTCTGAGAGGTCTCAGGATTCAGCCAAGCTTCCTCATTCTGCCTGTGCATCTGCTTCAGGTCAGCTATACAGGCAAATCATAAGAAGTGTTTTAAATACAAGATTCAAAAGTAAAAATCACCAGACCGGCAAACCTTTTTACCCCTGATGGTAGAACTGTTTAAAATGTGGCCCTCTACCAAGTGACTATATCAAATCATGTTATTTGTATGGCCCTTCTTACAAACAATGTCACAGAGGGCTTCACATATCAGATGAGCACCTATATATATGTGGGGATAAGCCTGTAGCGTGAGCTACTTTATGGCAGTTACAGCTTCTGTAGTCCACCTTGTCCCACAAACACTTCACACAGAGATATATCTCATCAATTTAACACAGATCCACTTATGCGATCCTGAAAGGTAAGCCAACAATGAAGGTAAGTGAAACATGCTACAACGTACTAATGAGGTTCCCTCGGGTGTCTCTAAGGGGTGCGCCGCACCCTCCCCGGCCCCATGGGTTATAATTTCTTATTTCGGCCTCCTTCTTGGCCTTGGCCCGGTCCCTCTCCACCTTCTCCAGCCTCCGGAGCTCCTGCTTCTCCTGGATCTGCAGGGATTCAAGGTTATAAAGGAATATGGTGAGGAATACTGACTCCCCACGAACCACATGTACCAGAGGTTTGAGGATAGACCCAGCATAGATTATGACATCATATTGAACATGAGACTGACTTTCACGGGGTGAGACGGTCTAAATGGGATGAATTAAACTAACTTACAAATGATGTTAAAAATCAATATAGATCTACAACTTCATTTATCTGACCAAAACGTGACATGACATGCCCACCATCATTGCTCTACTTGTTTCAAACATAGACTAAGGTAAAACACAGAATCTCAACTCAAAGTTGATAAAGAAAATTCCATGTATCATAGTTCAGTCCATGTTTTGGTGAGTTCATACCTTCAATACCAATCACTTATCTATGAGCAGAAACAATATTTATAGTATTTTGTGTATTTTAGTACAGTATCCCAACTCATAGAGGGTGAGCAGTGATCCATTTAAAAATACATTTACTCGTGACAAATGAGGTGCAATTCACAGATCAGTATTCCTCTCACACCATTTTTTAGATAAAAGCCAGTCAGCTGTCTATACTCTACTGAATAAAGAGAAACTTACCCTTGTTTCCATGTAAGGACCATCTTGTTTGAAGTTACGTTTAAGCTTCATCTTCTGACACTTTGGCCCTCTGTTGCTTGAGGAAGTTCTCAAGTTCAGTTTTCTCAATTTTGCAGATGGCAAATTGTGAACACTTCTGTGAACACAAGACAGTGTTTACCTACTAATATTAGTGGTACGCATTACGACGTTATCTCTGTACTGAGTTTCTGTTTGTGTAAGTCTTAGCTAATATCGGCTGCCAAAAAGCGTCAGGCGTGACATCATAATGCTTTGGAATGCCACGATGTGTCCGTTGCTATGTCAACTTCTGATTATGATGTCACGCCTGATGGGGGGGGGGGGGGGGGGGGGGGAGCTCTGACTCGCGCAAGAAGGTGGGACGTAAGGGAGATACCCTATCCAAAACTTATAAGGGCGTAATAGTTTGTGAAAGACCCAGAGAAACACAAATATCCGACGAGGCAAAATCTCCGACAATTTTGGAATCCCTGCCGGACGCATTTTTTAGGTCTCGAAAAGAGGACATGTCCGGGTAAAAGACGACGTCTGGTCACATGAATTAACAGAATAATATCATCACAATGTCTAATATGTCGGCTAAGGGATAATATTATTAGGCTACAAAATAACAGACAGTGTGTGAATCGCGCATGGTCATTAACTTTTGTTCGTATGTTTAGTAAACATTTGTATCCCGCCTACACAATTCATAAATTATTTTTTATAAGTTAGATCGGAAAGTGATCAATACTAAGTAACATGATTAGATCAGTAACACTCCTGTAGCTGTAATTTATTTTGATGGTTATTATGAAGAATTTGATCTCAGTACATCTTACAATTCTTTGTCAAGAATGGTCTGAAATAAAAGCCTGTATATAACCTCAGTGTATTCCCTAAATGCTTTGAGCTGTGTGTGTCATCCAAAAATACTACAGTGGAACTATTTCTGTTGTCATGCTGTATTAATATTACAAGGGGAAATCTGTCAATGGTTTAAGCAAAAGAAAGACTTTGCTGGAAGGGAAATAATGGTAGAAATAAAAGTTGTGTCCAGTCAATCTTGAGTCTTATGTAATGAGTTTGTGTGACAAAGAAAAGGTTCAGTTAGGCTACACCAACTAATAAGTACCCACAGTGGACCTTTTTTTAATTCAGTCCACTACGTTTTCAACTGAAACATACAAACGCAATTCGTACACAACAAACTGGCGACGAAGAGTGGATTTCTTAACCACAAATTAGTTTTGAAGCGAACGAAGATGCTAACGCTAGCTAACGTCGACGAAAGAAACTAGTAACTAGCAAGCAAGTGAACCAGAGATGGCTGTCTTTAGCAGTGAGACGGGCTTGTGCTTCGACGAGAGCAGCGAAAGTTTTGAAACGTATGAGCAACGTTTTGCACAATTTGTAGAAGCCAACGGAATTGAACAAGAAAAACGAAGGGCCGTTTCTTATCTGTGATATAGGTGCAAATACTTTCTCATTACTGAGAGACTTGCTAGCTCCGAAAAAGCCGTCTGAATCTACATATGATGACATTGTAAAAGCTCTAAGGGAATTTCATGTACCAAAGAAGAACGTGTTAAGTGAGCGTTATACTTTCGGTGCACGAAAGCAACAAAATGGAGAGTCTTTGTCAGAATATATTGCTGCACTAAAAGGACTTGTCGCCACTTGTGAATTTGGCGCGACGCTCGAAGAGCAGTTGCGGGATCAAGTAGTTTATGGAATCAGCAGTAAGGAGCTGAGAACTAAGTTGTTGAGTGCTGCTTATGGAGAAAAGCTAACTTGGACAAAAGTGAAGGACATTTACATTTAGCAGACGCTCTTATCCAGAGCGACTTACAGTAAGTACAGGGACATTCCCCCCGAGGCAAGTAGGGTGAAGTGCCTTGCCCAAGGACACAACGTCATTTGACACAGCCGGGAATCGAACCAGCGACCATCTGGTTACTAGCCCGACTCCCTCACCGCTCAGCCACCTGACTCCCGACATGGTGAACAATTTCGAGTGGACGACGAACAGTTAAAAAAGTTCCAGCACACACTGCTGAGAACAGACAGCGTAAGCAGCAGCAAATGGAAACCACACGCGCGAAAAGACTGAGAGGAAGCAAACACCGAGTGTCAACGGAGACACCTGCTACCGATGCCAGCGAGAAGGACATTCTGCTGCCAACTGCAAGTACAAGGATTTCCAGTGTAGGGCCTGCAATAAGAAGGGACACCTGGAACGGGCCTGTAGGAACGCATCGCAGAGAGAGACCTACGGCCAAGGCAACTCCTTCAGCAAACAGCGTGCCGCTGCTAAAACCACCACAGCCGAGCGAGGGACCCCCTACTTCGCGAGGAAAGCACTGGACAAGGGACCAGGTACCACACGGCTGAGGCATCGATCTGCATCTCCGAATGGTGGAGCTGCACACAACCTGGATGTGCGAGGACATCATCCAGAGACTGAGAACTGTGCTAACATGGAAGCACCAGGGATCAAAAAGGACTTTGGACTGTTTTCAGTTAAAGGTGACAGTGAGTATGTGAAGCCATACATGGTAATGGTTTCAAGATAAAAATGGAAGTAGACACAGGTGCAGCCATGAGCATAATTTCAGAGAAGTTGTACAAGCGAAGGTTTAATAAGTGTAAGCTGCAACCATGTGATGTTAGTCTGAAAACATACTCTTCAGAGCCAATTGTGTTACTGGGTGAATTCCAAGTGACAGCACAATGTAGAAATCAGACAGAAAGGCTAACTTTGTTAGTGTCAAAGGGAAGTGGTCCAACTATAATAGGTAGGAATTGGATTCAGTACTTACACTTAGACTGGTCAAGAGTGAACCATGTACCAGTAGCAGATCCACTGACAGAATTACGTGAGAAATACTCTCAAGTGTTCAATGCTGATCGAGGTGTTATCTCAGGGGTAAAAGCAAAACTGCGAGTCATGGAGAATGCTAAGCCGAAATTCTGTAAGGCTAGATCAGTACCGTATATGCTTTGAGTGCAGCCGTTGACAAGCAGTTAGACAAACTACTAGAGAAAGGAGTCTGTAGTCCGGTAGAATATAGTGAATGGGCTACTCCAATTGTGTGTATTCCAAAAACTAATGGTGAGGTCAGAACTTGTGGTGACTACAAGGTAACCATAAATCCTAGGTTACCCTATGGCATCGCCAGTTCACCAGCCATATTTCAGCGTATTATGGATCAGATACTTCAAGGCCTTCCAAGTGTTGTCTGCTACCTAGATGACATTTTGATAACGGGTAAGTCTGAAAGTGAACATTGGGAAAATGTGGAACAGGTGTTAAAGCATTTGCAAGAGAGAGGTATTAGGGTAAACAGTGACAAATGCAGCTTCTGCCAATCGAGTGTAACATACTTGGGGCACAAAATTGACAGAGAAGGGTTACACCCTATCCAAGAGAAAGTGGAAGCAATAGCCAATGCTCCACTTCCAAAGAATGTCACTGAGCTTCGTGCTTTCTTAGCGTTATTGACATACTATGGGAAATTCATTGAGAACCTGTCCACCATCATAAAACCAATGACAGTGTTGCTCCAGAAAGATAGCCCATGGAACTGGTCCACTAGTTGTCAAGCAGCCTTTCAGAAGGCAAAAGCACAGTTGTCATCTTCAGTTGTTCTGACACATTTTGATCCTGAATTACAAATATTGTTGGCCTGTGATGCTAGTGCATATGGATTAGGGGCAGTGATAGCACACAAGATGCCCGATGGTAGTGAAAGGCCCGTAGCTTATGCCTCACGTACCTTGAGCAAAACAGAGATCAAGAGTCGAATTAGGGCGGCGTCATTGGGCTCTCTCAAATTGACGAGGTTGGATCCACGCCTCCAACATTTCCGATACGCCTCCAACATCTCCCCTGAGTCTAATGGCGCCTTTACGATTCGACGACCCCTCTTGGCGGGAGATTTAGGCTGGCGTCGGAGAAACCACGGTCGGACGTGTCTGCCAAGTGGCAGACCGGGCCTCGGCATCAGACGGGCGACGTTGACCTAGATTAAATTGATAAGGTCGGAACGACGGTTAGACAAATGAAATCGATGCGTGTCGCCGACCTCGTCTCGTCCACTTTGTTTGTTTGTTTTTGTCCAACCACGGCCTTTACGATCTGACAATCGGCGATCCCTCTCGGCGGGAGATTTAGGCTGGCGTCGGAGAAACCGCGGTCGGACCGTCTGCCAAGTGGCAGACCGGGCCTCGGAGCGAGACGGGCGACGTCACGTCTGGCGTCGGAGAAACCGCGGTCGGACCGTCTGCCAAGTGGCAGACCGGGCCTCGGAGCGAGACGGGCGACGTCACGTCTGGAATCGGAGAAACCGCGGTCGGACCGTCTGCCAGGTGGCAGACCGGGCCTCGGAGCGAGACGGGCGACGTTGACCTAGATTAAATTGATAAGGTCGGAACGACGGTTAGACAAATGAAATCGATGCGTGTCGCCGACCTCGTCTCGTCCACTTTGTTTGTTTGTTTGTTTGTTTGTTTTTGTCCAACCACGGCCTTTACGATCTGACAATCAGCGATCCCTCTCGGCGGGAGATTTAGGCTGGCGTCGGAGAAACCGAGGTCGGACCTCTTCGCTGACCCCACGGCCGAGAGGGGTCGTCACAGGCCAACATCTCAAAGATGGCCTTTACGATTCGGCGATCCGCGATCGCTCTTTGGCGGTCGAATTAGGGAGGCGTCCTTAGAATAATTTGTCCATGTATTCACGTAAGCTGTAGGCATGTGCTACTAACACACATTCCGCGGGGGTCAGCTGTTGTCTAGGGTCACGCAGCAATGGCTCGGGATTTCATTGCGCTGCAAGTTCTACAGCAGATGTTTGCCAATATCGAGCAAAGTGAGTCTGAAGAGGAGGCCGAGGATGTGTCAGAAGAAGACGGGCAAGACTACGCGGAGCATGTGTCAGAAGAGGAAGACGGCCAAGAGTACGACGCAGTCAACGACGACGCAGCTGCCGCCGCCGCCGACCAAGCCCCTCAAACCGACAGAGATACTTTTGTGTCGAGAAACGGCCAAATTGAATGGTGTTCGATTGCGTATCGGAGGAATCCGAGGCTGCTGTCGCAACGTGACAGCACGGAGAGGACCCCCAGAGGACCCACAGCTTACGCCGTTTCACACGCTCACGACATCGTCTCCGCGTTTTTACTCTTTGTCACGCCACAAATCGAAAGAGTAATCTTGGACGTGACAAATCGGGAAGGTTATCTGAAACACGGAGAGGAGTGGAAAGCCATGGACGCCACTGACCTACGTGCCTACATAGGGCTGCCAATCCTGGCAGGGGTGTACAAGTCCGGAGGCGAAGCGGCCGCCAGTCTATGGGACACGCAAAACGGCAGAGCGATTTTCCGCGCTACCATGCAGCTGAAACTCTTCTACACCTATTCGACATCGATACGATTTGACGACCGTGGGACACGAGGGGCGAGACGCGCGACGGACAAGTTGGCGGCGATAAGGGAGGTCTGGGATATATAATAATAATAATAATAAGACTTTATTTATATAGCACATTTCATACAAGAATTGTAGCTCAAGGTGCTTTACATAAAATCAATAAAAACAATAATACAAGTGATAAACAATTCAAACAAAAATAAAAATACCAATAAGATCTCTGTTCAAGAGAGAAAACAACTTTAAACTAATAAAAGTAGGATTACAAGTAACACACATAATAATATAACTAATAAAAGTAGGAAAACCCTTTTGAGATAAAATTACTTAAATGCTTCGGTAAAAAGGTAGGTTTTAAGCTGTCTTTTAAAAATGTCTAGAGTGTTTGCTTCCCTAATATTTACGGGTAATTTGTTCCATAGTTTTGGGGCGTAATTGACAAAGGCCCAATCACCAATCTTCTTATGACTTCTGGTGACCTCTAATAGGCCTGCATTTGATGATCGCAGTGTTCTAGCTGGTGTGTAGTTTATAAGGGAGTTAGCAATGTAGCTAGGTCCTTGTCCGTGTAGAGCTTTGTATGTGAGGAAAAGGACCTTAAAGTCAATTCTGAAGGTAACAGGGAGCCAGTGTAAAGTAGCTAGGACAGGACTAATGTGTTCTCTCCTTTTAGTTTTGGTTAATTGTAACCTGTCACACTGGTGACAGTTATTATTTATACTCAAAGTATGCAAAATGTTTGGACTAGTAAAGGTTCGTCTTCTGAGCAGAATTTGAGAATTAATCACAGCACACAGATGTAGATTTCTTTTAGAAAAAGGGTATTGACTTGTATTTCTTTTGAATAAAATAATAAATGGCATGTGTAGCAATATACAGAGTGGTAATTATACAAGTCAGATAGAAAACAAAAACACAATACAATTTAAGATGTCCTCTTAATTACCTTGGGTGCACCCTATAACTATGACTTATCATAGGTCATAAACAAAAAATAGATCTCAGATCAATTATGCAAAATATTCAGCTCTTATACACAATAACATAAAATCAAGGTTTCTAGGATCTGGGTTAGCTCGCCATCAAAGGTGTTGAATGTTCAAAGGTGTTCAGCTCCAAGAAAAAAACCCAACCTGTTATATAAAACAGGCATAATTATAATCAACAACAATATTTAACATACAAACATCAATTATCCATCATCTACAATTATTATTTTACTACACAACTGCACCAACAGAGCACGTTTTCATTAACAAGACAATGAAAGCTCACCAATCCAATGCCGTCCGATTTGTGCCTTCACCCAAGCACGTAATGGCGGCGCACACACATGCACACATACTGCACACATGATACAGAAAGAAAAGAACAAAATAAGGAGAAATCCCGTGGCAATTAACATTACACATATGAAAGTAACAACATATGCGTACTACACAATAACATATTAACTACACAATATAATATTAATATTACGGCAATGTAGTTTCACGTTCAGCATGTCTGTAGCAACGCTCTTCCATTTAGCTTGAGCTAGCTAAGAAATCATGTGGTTGCACGTTCATTTATCTTGAGCTAGCTAAATAAAGTAGCTAACAACTTTGTGAGTTTACTCACCGATTCAATGGAACAAGATATCACTGGTATCATAAATCACCGTTATTAGAACGTTAACTTTTGTTTCTTTAGTTTACAGGTCTCTCTTAACGAGTCTAGTGTAATCGGCTGCTTTCTGCACACTGAGCGTGAGCGGAACTCTAAAATTTAAAGGGTTTGTCCAAATCAGTGCAGTGCCGATGATTGGCTGGGCTCCTGACTGACAACCAATTATGCCACTAAAATAAGGGATTTTTGTTTGCATCATCCTTCAGTTTTTTTCTTGCAGATCACAGTATTATTAGTACACGTTTTGTTTTTCTAGTGACCCAAATTCACATGGGTTACATAATAATCTAGCTGCAGAATTTTTAATGAGCTGTAGTCTTTCAGTGGTTTTCTTGGGAAGACCAGTGAAAAGTGCGTTACAGTAGTCCAGCCGGCTGGATATAAAAGCATGAATTAACTTCTCTGCATCATTTTGGTTTATGAATGGTCGTACCTTTGCTATATTTCTCAGGTGAAAGAAAGCTGTTTTGGTCACTTTATTAATGTGAGAGTTGAAATTCAAATGTGAGTCCAGGATTACACCGAGACTCGTCACCTCTGGTTTAAGACAGGGGGTTAAGCCTCCAAGATTCTTAATAAGCATCTCTCTTTTGGATTTGGGGCCACATAGTAGGACTTCGGTTTTGTCTTCATTTAATTTAAGAAAGTTATCATTCATCCATTTGTTTATTGCCAACAGGCAGTTGGTAATGGAATTGATGGCCGTTGCATCGTTGGGTTCAGTGGATATATATAGTTGTGTGTCATCCGCATAGCTATGGAAATCTATGTTATGTTCTCTGATTATGTCGCCGAGTGGTAACATATAAAGAGAAAAAAGTAATGGACCTAAGCAGCTTCCTTGAGCAACCCCGTAGCAGTTCTCATGTTTCTTGGACCTATGGTCACCTAAACTAACATAAAACTTTCTTCCTGTGATATATGATTTCATCCAGTTCAATACACTATCCGTGAGCCCAATAAGCTTTTCCAGTCTATTGATTAGGATGTCGTGATCAATGGTATCAAATGCTGCACTGAGATCTAACAGGATAAGGATAGAGACTTTATTTGCATCAGAGTTTAGTCTGAGGTCGCTAATTATTTTGGTGAGAGCAGTTTCAGTACTGTGATATTTCCTGAAACCTGACTGCGAGACTTCCAGGATGTTATTTTCTTCAAGAAAAGAATTTAATTGGACTAAAACTATCTTTTCCAGTACTTTACTAATAAATGGAAGGTTTGATATTGGTCTGTAATTTGCAAGTAGACTGTTATCCAATTTGGGTTTCTTTAATAGGGGCTTTACAACAGCTGTTTTGAAGGCATCTGGGAAGACACCAGTTCTAAGGGATGTGTTTATAATCTCTAGCACCGGACCTGAGACACTATCAAACACTCGCTTAAAGAATGTTGTGGGTATAGGATCAATATCTGAGGTTGTGGAATTAGATTCGTTGACAATTTTGGAAGGTTCACTAAGTGTGATACAGGTAAATGTGCTCATGGTTATGTTGCAGAATCTACTGATGTCAGTTTCAACCCCACTATTAATAATACTAGCTCTGATCAAAGTTATTTTGTTCTTGAAGAACAAAGCAAGCTCTTCGCATTTAACTGCTGAGGATGGAGGTGGGGCAGGGACAGTGTTTAGCAGCTGGTCAATGGTGGAGAAAAGAACTCTGGAATTTCTGGCATTTTCTGTAATAATGTTGGAGAAATATTCTCTCCTTGCTAGACGGATGGTTTTGTTATAGGTGGTTAGTGTATCTTTGTAGATATTGTAGTGGATAGTGATCTTTGTTTTCCTCCATTTTCTCTCTGTTGCACGGCATTTTCTTTTCGTTTCACAATTTTTTTTATTTCTCAGCCATGGGGAGGTTCTGCTTGTGCACTTCTTTTTGGTTTTCAGTGGCGCAACAGAGTCTAACACAGATAATAGTGCATCATTGAGGTTCTCTACCATTTCATTCAGAGAGCAATCATGATTAGTCGGCTCATATAGAGCAAATTGTTCAGAAAATGTAATCACAGCTGTATCGTCTAAATATCTTCTATGGACTAAGAAATCTTTGTTTTTTGTTAGGATAATTTCCACATTAAAAAGTATATAATGATGGTCTGAGAGGGGTAGATCAGTTATTGAAATATTATTGATATTTAGTCCAGTTGTTATCACTAGATCTAGTGTGTTTCCGTGCCGGTGTGTTGGGTCTGTTATGTGTTGAGTTAGATTGAAACTGTCAAGGAGATTTAAGAGCTCAATAGTTCTTGGGTCTGCTTTTTTATTTACTTGGATATTTAAGTCTCCGTTTAAAACTACTTTGTCATATCTAGTGACACATAGTGATAATAGTTCAGAGAATTCTTGTATGAATATTGGCGAGTGCTTGGGTGGCCGATATATAATAACAAAAAGTATTGATTCGGTTTTGAGCTCTATAGCAAGATATTCATATGATGTGAATTCACCTAGCTCAGTGATTTTGAACAACAGTTTAGATGAGAAAATAGCTGCGACTCCTCCACCTTTTTTTGATTTCCTAGAAACTTGGTGAAAGCTGTAATCGGGAGGATACGCTTCTATCAAAGTTGCTGTTGCCGTGTCATTGTTTAGCCAGGTTTCTGTTATGCAGTCTATGTTGTTTTCTTTGACCAGATCATTAACTAGAAATGTTTTGTTATTTAATGATCTAACATTTAGAAGGGCCAGTTTCATCTGTGGGGTATTAACAGATAAAACAGGGGTAGATAAATCTGTTGGAAGAATATGGATAGTTCTGTGACTTCTAACACTAGTTTCAGGTTTGTAACCATGCATTTTACCATGCCATTTTCTGTTTGTGATGATGACCGGTATGTCTAATGAAATAGCATGGTGGCTGTCCCAGCGTAGCTTTTCTTTGGGAAAGTCTATGTCACTGAGCTGTTCCATCACAAGGGAATTCATCCGGGGGGTGCAGATCTGTGCAGGGCCCATGTCCTTGCAGGAGGCTGTTTGAATGTTCTGTTCTGTTCCATGGGAGGTTGTTTGGGGTGCATCGGTCAGCTTAGACACAACAGGGATAGGGAGAGAAACTTGATTTCTGGTCAGGAGCACGTGACTGATGTTTGCTGTTAGTAGTCGAGATCCTCTACGGTTTGGGTGGAGTCCGTCAGCTTGAAAACGGTCTGCACAGTTCCAGAACACATTGAAATTATCGATAAATCTCAGTTTGTGTGTCAGACAGACAGATGCCAACCATGTGTTGAAAGATAGTAGTCGACTGAAGGCTTCTTTTCCTCTGCGAAAGCATGCAATCGGTCCACTGATGAATACATCTTGATATCTGTTGAGTGTGTTCAGTAGCTGGGTGAAATGTTTTTTAAGTATCTCAGTGCCAGTTTTCTTGTGTAGGATATCAAACGAGTCAGTGTGGATGATAATCTTAGGGTTGTTTGGTTTATTGTTGAGGATTGTTTGTACCTCTGACGACAGTTCCTCGACAGATGTGTTGCTAAGACAAATATTTTCTGTCTTTGCCAGTTTAACATGTGCTGTCATGGCATCTCCAATCAAGATAGTGGCCATGTGTGGTGTTGTGTTTGCATTTCTAACGTTTGCCTTATCAGAAGCTGCGGGGCCAGTTCTTATCTTATTTGTGTTAGCAATGATAGGACCTTGTGCTAGACCAAGGTTAGCCACTGCGTCAGTGCTAGCAGTAGATTCTGTAGTGCTAGCAGTGTTAGCTCCTCTAAGTGTTGATGGGGTGTGGGTAGTCTTAGCATACCTTGGATCTTGATAATCCTGTGATATTGTTGTCTGATTAGGCTTGAAAGGGGGTCGAACAGCGCCCCAAGTGGTCCGAGAGGGGCTTGGAGTGAAATGGGGGACTCCCGGTCGCAGCAGACGATGATGTGTTGGATTGCATGTGTGTAGTAGCTACCATCATGGTGTGTCGGCGATCTGGGCCCTTCATGTTTGTTAGCTGCGTGGCTAGCACTCCTGTGCCTCTTCGCCTTGGATTCCACACACAAGGGAGAGAGAGTTCCCAGTGGTTCAAAACTGTTTCTGAGTGTGACAGGAGGAGAGGTGATGCGGGAAGAGTTTCTGCCTCGCTTTTTTTGCTGTTTATCCTTGGTGCCAGTCCCATCTCCGATGAAGGTAGAAGCGGCGCTAGGCCTCTTTGGTTTGGCGCCGAGAGCAGGCCATGACTCATCCGGTCCAACGGCCGGTGGAGAGAAAGCTGGTTCCAAGGGTGGCTCATTGGCAGGTAGCTTAGCCTCTGGGCTAGGTAGCATGGAATCTATAAAGTCTTCGGTCTCTCTGATATTCTAAGAGGGTTCTGACTCTTAGCTCCAGTTCGACTATCCTCTAAGTAAGTTGTTTGCAGTCATTACAAGCCATAGTTCTGCAGGGAACAAGCTTTAGCTTGCTTGCCTGTGGTCAGTCTTGGAGAGCAGCCCAAAATACTTCTGTTATCCTTGGGCTTCAGTCCTCTCAGGTTGTTCCTTTTTGTGGTCAAAAACTTCAAAAACTATCCAAATGATTGAAACTTTCAGAGCATTTCTCCGTGAATAACTAGACAATACGATAGAAGCCAAGCAGGGAAGCAAGCAGGGAAGGTCAGGGGGAGGAGAGGGAAAGAAAATGCGACTGCCTTCGTTGAACAACTGCTCGCGTTCAGAGGACGGTGTCCTTTCAGGCAGTACATGCCGAGCAAACCGGCGAAATACGGCATCAAGTCGTGGGTCACGTGCGATGCAAAATCAAGCTACGCTTGGAAGATGCAAGTGTACACCGGGAAGTTGAGCGACGGAGCCCCGGAGAGGAACATGGGGATGCGCGTCGTGCATGAAGGATCGCAATGTCACGTGTGACAATTTCTTTACCTCTTACGAACTCGGACGAGAGCTCATGGCGACGAGAAACATGACCATGGTTGGCACCGTGCGAAAGAACAGGACCGAGCTCCCGTCCGAGCTGCTGACGACGAAGACGCGACGGCTGTTGTCGTCGCAGTTCGCCTTCACTCCCACCACTACTCTGGTTTCCTACCTCGCGAAGAAAAATAAGAACGTTTTGCTCATGAGCACACGCCACACAGACGCTGAAATCAGTGACAGAAACTACGGCAAACCTACCATCGTCCTAGACTACAACCTCAACAAAGGAGGTGTCGACAATCTGGATAAGGTCATCACGGCCTACAGCTGTAAAAGGAAGACGGCCCGCTGGCCCCTCGTCATCTTCAGCAACATCGTTGACGTCTCCTCCTACAACGCCCTCCTACAACGCCTTTGTGATATCGAGAGAGGTCAACCCCAACTGGATGCCGCGTAAGCGCAACAAGAGGAGGTTTTTCCTCGAGCAGCTCGGAAGGGCCCTCGTGACTCCGCTGATCGAAAGAAGACGATGTCTGCCCCGCACGGGAGCTGCTGCCGCGGTTGTGAAAGATCTACGGATGGCCAGCTGTCGCGATCCGCCTCCTCAACGGCGACCCGGAGAGGATGGCGCAGCATCCGCAGCAGCCACCTCCTCGTCGGCAGGACCGACCTCGCCGGTCCCTGCCAGTAAGAGGAAGAGATGTCAAGTCTGCCCGGTGAAAAAGGACCGTAAAACTTTCACCGTTTGTCGCGGGTGTAGGAGGCCTGTCTGCAAATCCTGTTCGCATATATACTGCCCCACATGCCCCACCGAGCTGGGCTTCGGCCAAGGAGAGGTTCCCGTTGACCCTGGACGACCTGCGGGAGTGTGTGCAGGGTCAACACTGAACAACTCAGTCGAGTGCAGAAGAGGGCTTTGCTCAAGCCACAGCACAGTGCTGCTACCGCTACCACCACCACATGCGTGGGATGTGTAGATGATGTATCAGGATGGCGGGCTGGAGGTCTCTATCCCTTGTGCTGTCTGCGGGTCGTTGTGAAGCACGGTGTCATGCATGGTGTGACAACTTTTCATGATACAAAAATAAAGTGAAACATTTGATTTTATTCCTCGCGTTGTCTGCCTAGTCTACGACGCCACTCTCGTGCCGTTTCGGGGTCGTGGTGAGGAAAACTGACGTTGTGACAACTTTTTCATAATAAAAAATAAATAAATTGAAACCTTTTATTTCTAGCCTTGTCTGCCTAGCCTATTGTTACACTCCCGCGCTGTATCCTAGTCTGCGCTGCGACTCACCATACCTACATACATGTTACGCCACTCTCGTGCTGACAACCTTTTGTAATACAAAAATAAGAGTGAAACATTATCTGTCGAAATAAAAATCATATTTGCCCTGACCATGAGGCAAACCCGGGCCACGGAGCTGAAAGCCCCACAGCCTTGCCACTAGACCACCAGGGAGGCACTTTTTTATTGCGCTGTCTCTGCCTTTTTGTTAGACACGGCAACATCTGTGTTGTCCATTACGAGACCCCGCACTGTCTCCGGTTCCTTGTGACCCACAGCGATCTTCTGACAACTTTTCATAATACAAAAAAATTAATAAAGTGAAACCTTTCATTCCCACGCTGTGGGTCACAAGGACCCCCGAGACAGCGCGAAGGGGGCGTAATAGACAACGTAGGGCTGGGCGATATGGCCTAAAATGTTTATCACGGTTTAATTCGTGAACACTGACGGTATCGGTATATATCACGATATATTAGTTATTCTTAAAATGTCATGACAATGCAATCCGCACTGCAGCGGCTAATCTACCGCACTCGGACGGATTTGCATTGGGTAACTCCGGTGTGTCAAATGAGTTTTCCAAATTTTGCAGTGTTTAATTGCCACGGAAGAGCGACTTCTCAGTAGCCTACGCGTTCAACAGTAGCCTACGTTTATGGGATCGCAAGAAAACTGTTAAATATTTGTAGTGCGTTAGCTCTACCTATAAACAATTATTACATGGCTGAATACTCAATTCTGTTGGCTTACAATAAACATTTCACAATTCTAACCAATTTGGCATTGGATTTGTCAAACGCATTCTGGTAGATTCATTTTCGCGCACATGCACGGCTTTCAGGTGGTGAAAAAGATTGCTAGTGTTTCCACCTTTGGCTAGCACAATTCGACGACACAACTTACAGATAGTGTTTGTTGGTCGATGTCGGATAACTTGAAACCAAACCATTTCCAAACGAAAGAAGAGGCCCCCTTTTTTACCAATTCGTCCGGCAAATCAACCCCACTGGCTTTATTTTCAGACATCATTAACGGTTGCTTACACTTGCCAACAAAAGCAGTTTACTCATATGAACGTTTGCTTCCTCGGAGTTGCGCTAGCTTGTTTGTTGACTTTCATTGGCTGGGACAATGCGTGCAGCGCATGCTGCATGTTTTTTTTGTAAAATATACAAATTTGAACTAGCCCGCTAGGCAGTATCACTTACTTATATTTTATACCAAACAGAAACACTTAATATTTAATACATTTATTAATATATCGTGATATCCATGATATGGCAAAATCCATATCATGGCACAACGCAATACCGGTATTTGCGTTCATACCGGTATACCGCCCACCCCTAAGACAACGCTGTGGGTCACAACGACCCGGAGACAGCACGAAGGTGGCGTAATAGACAACGCTGTGGGTCACAACGACCCCCGAGACAGCGCGAAGGGGGTGTAATAGACAACGCTGTGGGTCACAACGACCCGGAGTCAGCGCGAAGGTGGCGTAATAGACAACGCTGTGGGTCACAACGACCTGGAGACAGCGCGAAGGTGGCGTAATAGACAACGCTGTGGGTCACAACGACCCGGAGACAGCGCGAAGGATACGTTCAGGCTGCATAGACAATGAGGAGAGCGTGAGGGTTAAGGTGGCTTCGCCGCTTCGCGGCTTGGCCACCAATAAGAAAAGGTAGAAACACTTGAGGTGGCTGTGCCGCTTCGCGGCTTGGCCACCAATAATAATAACTAGAGAGGGTACAATTTCTGGGGAAATTGTAGGGTGTGCTCGCTTGCGTGGGTTGTAGGTGGGTCCGTCCCCTTAAGTTTTTCCCTTCTAGTGATATTTCAAGCATTTAGCCTACTCCATTAAGAACCCCCTTTGAAACAAGCTACTGTAACAACGTTGTCACCGGCAGGATTTCAGATGGAATCGCAATTCAAACAGTACCGTCTGCTAACTGAAAATATGCCCCCAAAAACGTAAATAAGTTTGACATTAATTAAGGGGGAAATGGCTAATTCAAAAGAAGTTTGCTACGAGCAAGCTAGCTGCTGTTGCTAGCCAAACGTCACTGAGAAAGCGCCAGAAATGAGAATGTTTCTTTTAACATAAAGTTTAGGCTGTGGCATTGAAGACAGCGACGCACCACACAAGCTGAGTTAAAATACATTATTTATTGTGACATTACTTACTGTACATGCAAGTCTTGATTTGCTTAAATGTACATGTGCTGCTAGTACACCACGGCACGATACTTGCCGTGCAACAGCACATCAATGCACGTTGTATCCATGCGTCGTTGCTAACGTGTGCTGTCGACGTAGGCTAGCACTGAGTACCCTTCGTTGACTAAAGACACTTTTTGCCACAAAAACTTTGTAACCTCCTAAACCGTGCAACGGAACGTAAATAAAAATACAAGCAACGCAATCGAGACCAAGACGGATCTTTTGACACAGGCGTTGTCTATGTAGTCCAAATATTGACTGATCCTTAGGGGGGCAAAACGAATAATAATAATATATATGTGAGAGAACAATGGTTGTGCCTCGCCGAAGGCGTGAGCACACCCAATTAATCGTTCAGCCCTAATCAGAATGGGATTTATTCGCCATGAAAGTTTGCACAGACAAGGAATTTGCTTTAGCAGGAAGGTGCATACAATAAACATATAGGGACCTAACATTTTAATATGTGGACTATCTATACTAAGGATACATAAACTAGCAGTACTAAGTGGAATTAGAATTAAATAAAATATACAATAAAATCAAATATAAGTTGCCGTAATTTACAATATAAAAATACATACAATTACAAAAAATACAAATGTACAATATACAATTTTGTAATGCAGTGCAAAAAGCAGTGTGTTTTAAGCAGGAAGTCATTACGAGTCAGTGTGGTCCCTTGGCCTTGTTGAAGAGGCCAACAGTGGAAGGGAATAAACTGTTTTTGTGGCGTGAGGTATTGGTCCTGATGGACCGCAGCCTTCTGCCGGAGGGGAGTGACTGAAACAGGGAGTGTCCAGGGTGGGAGGGGTCGGCCACAATCTTCCTCGCTCGCCTCAGGGTCCTCGAGGTGTGCAGGTCCTCGAGGGTAGGCAGATTGCAGCCAATCACCTTCTCAGCAGTGCGGATGATATGCTGCAGCCTGCTCTTGTCCTTGGCAGTGGCAGCAGCATACCAGACGGTGATGGAGGAGGTGAGGATGGACTCAATGATGGCTGAGTAGAAGTGCACCATTATTGTCTTTGGCAGGTTGAACTTCTTAAGCTGCCGAAGGAAGTACATCCTCTGTTGTACTTTCTTGATGAGGGAGCCGATGTTCAGTTCCCACTTGAGGTCCTGGGAGAGGATAGTGCCCAGGAAGAGCAAGGACTCCACAGTGTTGACTGGGGAGTCACACAGGGTGATGGGGCTGTGTTCTTCCTGAAGTCCACAACCATCTCCACTGTCTTAAGAGCATTGAGCTCTAAGTTGTTCTGGCTGCACCAGGTCGGCCGCTTCCCACCTATAATCAGACTCGTCTCCACCAGAGATGAGCCCAATAAGGGTGGTGTCGTCCGCAAACTTCAGGAGTTTGACGGACGGATGACTGGAGGTGCAGCTGTTGGTGTACAGGGAGAAGAGCAGAGGAGAAAGGACGCAGCCCTGAGGTGATCCGGTGCTGATGGACCGGGAGTCAGAGACTTGTGTTCCCAGCTTAACGCACTGCTTCCTGTCAGACAGGAAGTCTGTGATCCACCTGCAGGTGGAATCAGGCACGTTCAGCTGGGAGAGTTTGTCCTGAAGCAGGGCGGGGATGATGGTATTGAAGGCAGAGCTGAAGTCCACAAACAGGATCCTGGCATAGGATGCTGGGGAGTCCAGGTGCTGTAGGGTGAAGTGGAGGGCCATGTTAACTGCATCGTCCACAGACCTGTTGGCTCTGTAGGCAAACTGCAGGGGGTCCAGTAGAGGGTCTGTGATGGATTTAAGGTGTGCCAGCACCAGGCGCTCGAAAGACTTCATTACCACAGAGGTCAGGGCGACGGGTCTGTAGTCATTATGTCCTGTTGGCCTTGGATTTTTGGGCACAGGGATGATGGAGGAGGACTTGAGACAGGCTGGCACATGGCATGTCTCAAGGGAGGTGTTAAAGATGTAGGTAAACACCAGAGACAGCTGGTCAGCGCAGTGCTTGAGGGTGGCTGGAGAGACAGAGTCTGGCCCAGCTGCTTTGCGGGGATTCTGCCTCTTGAAAATTCTGTTAACTTCACCCTCCTGAATGGAGAGAGAGTCGTCACTGTAGAGGGGGGGAGGTGGGAGGCCTCCTGGGTGGGAAGGGGTAGTTCAGGACTGTCCAATTGTCTTTCAAATCTGCAGTAGAACTCATTCAGGTCGTTGGCCAGGCGGGAGTCGTTAGTGGAGTGGCTTGAAGTTGGTAATCTGCCTGAGCCCTCTCCAGACAGAAGCAGTCGTTTGCAGAGAATTGGTGTTTTAGTCTCTCCAAGTACAGTCGTTTAGCCTCCCTCACCGCCTTGCTAAACCTGTTCTTCCGACTCCTTGAAACTGTTTCTGTCCCCACTCCTAAACACGGCCTCTTTCGCTGACCTCAACCTTCTGAGTTTAGCTGTAAACCAGGGTTTGTCGTTGTTGTATCTCACCCTGGTGCGTGTTGGTATACAGCAGTCCTCACAGAAGCTGATGTATGATGTCACAGCCTCTGTGAGCTCATCCAGACTATTGGTAGCAGTCGTGAACATGTCCCAGTCAGTGCAGTCCAAGCACGCCTGCAGATCCTCCATAGCTTCACTGGTCCACTGTTTCGATGTCCTCACAGCAGGCTTACAGCGCTTTAGCTTCTGCCTGTATGCAGGAATCAGGTGGACCATGGCGTGGTCAGAGTGACCCAGTGCTGCTCGGGGGACCGCATGGTATGCTTTGCTGATTGTAGAGTAGCAGTGATCCAAGGTGTTTCCTTCTCTGGTAGGGCATTTGATGAATTGTCTGTATTTGGGGAGTTCCTTTTGGGATCTTTTTGGGATTGCCTTTGTTAAAGTCACCTAGCACAATAACCAAGGAATCCGGATTTTCATGCTCCACACAGTATCTGGCTGGCGAGCACACGTTGAGCCTCGTTGACGTTAGCCTGCGGAGGCATGTAGACGCCAACCAGAATGAATGATGCAAACTCTCGTGGCGAGTAAAAAGATCTACAGTTAATAAAAAATGATTCCAGATCAGGAGAACAGTGCTGCAGAATCACTGTCACATCTTCACACCAGCCACTGTTAATGTAAAAACAAATACCACGCCTTTCGTTTTGCCAGAGAGCACAGGGTCACGATCCGCTCTCAGCAGTTTGAAACCTGCTAGCTGTAGCGCAGAGTCTGGGATCAGTTCACTCAGCCATGTCTCCGTAAAGCACAAAACGGAAGATGAATGAAAGTCTCTGTTTTTCCACACCAGTAGCTGAAGTTCATCCAGTTTGTTGCTCAGTGAACGCACGTTGGAGAGAAATATCCCCAGTAACGCTGTGCGTGCCCTACGCCAACGGAGCCGCACCAGTGCACCGGCTCGTTTGCCTCTCCTACGACGCTTCGCTGCTAAGACAAAGCCTAGGGTGGCTTTGACTATAATTCCTAATAATTCTGCCGCTGGAAGCAGAAAAGTGGGAAATAAATCAACAGGAGTTGTAGTCCTGATGTTTCGAAGTACTTCTCTTGTTAGAGAACCCCAGAAATCTTGGCAGAACACTGAATTAACAGACAAAACAAGACAAAAAAGAGCGCACCTAATGACCGAGGCAGCCTTCATCGGCGCCATCTTGGATCTAATTAAGAGGATGTTTACTTTAGGTTACACCAACCCAGTCTGTGGGGCAATAACATTATGTGGAACAACAGTATCATTTGCAAGTGTAGTTTGTGCATGGAGTATTATTATGAAAATTGAGCAAGTTATGGTCATTTAAAAAGTACATGTAGCATCAACACAATGTTATGGGTGAGCGAGTTGACTGTAGCAAGAAGGCCGCCATGTGCGGACGTTCGACTCCGTTGTCCGGCAACGCGGACGAGACATCTGCCCTTTATATATATCTATGGTTGCAACAGCATGTGAAAAAACGACAAAGTTTGCTAGGCCAAAAAGAACATTAATCTTGCAATTAAAAAAATGTACACCGTTAAAATGGGTTTGCGTTAACGCCGTTAATAACGCGTTTAACTGACAGCACTAGTTTATACCATATTGAAGAGGAGAACTAGGATTTTTATGATGTGAATAAATATATGGTTACTTAAGGCAAATCATCCTTTATCAAGGTGATTTCAGGCAGCCATCCACCATACCTCATCAGACAAATGAAGCATAGCGCAAGTTCAGTCAGGCAAGACCTCTCCCTGCGCTCGGGCAACTTCAACAATGTTTCACTACTAACTCCCCCCACTAAGAACGCTCTTCTTCTCTCTTTCTGACATTGGGCTGTCGGTTCGGGTTGATCATCGCTCTCGTCTATCAATCAACGCTGTCAAAGAATCACATGATCGTGCCTTTAAATAAGATTATCTCCCCGTGTAGTTTCTCCAGGCTATCAAGTGCGCCACCCAGTTCCTGGCTCCGTCTTCGACTCGTTGGTCGTCGGCCGCCGCCACCAGTGTCTGGACTCCGTGGGGGATTCTTCTCGGATGTCGGGCAGGCGCCCTCTGAGCTATGATTCCCCTCTGGGTCTAAGCTCCAAAACATTGTTGTACATTCACCATTCTGTAATAAACATCACTCTCCTCGTACCTGGGGCCTGTACTACGAATCAAGATCAACATGCTCTGGATTACTTTCAGTTACCCGGCTACGCGAAGCCTAACAATCGCAATCACGATAAGCGGTACTACGACGGCGGTTATCAATTCTCTAACTCAACCCAGATCTTTCCAATCTAGAGACGTGCGCGTTCACATAAAGGGGCGGTGTTTGCACCGTATGTCCAATCGCAAACATGGACGAAACAAGAGCCGCATATTCACGCAGGAGGAGCAGACAATAATCTTACAAACTTTGTCTACTCCTCAAGCGTGAAATATTGTAATACAAGCATATCAGGAATACAGACATAATACAGGCAAAATTCAACAAAGTCGCTGCTGCCAAGCTGGCAGAAAATAGCAGACGCTGTAAATACGTAAGCTACATGACTTATTGAAGATGTGACCATAATTACACGTGTGCATTCCATAACGTAAAACCTTTGTTGCTGTATTATTGTAGTTGCAACCCTGGCAGTGGAAAACGATCTTGGGAGCAAATAAAAAATAAATATAAAACCATAATTCAAAACGGTAAGTAGCAGTAGGCAATACTTGCACATATTTTAAGGCCAACATCTAAAAGGCTGAATTGCCTGAATCAGTCCCTGTTGTAGGATATTGGTATAGCTACAAAGGGCCTATAGAACAATGAAATTGCTTGCAGGAAGAAAAATTAGGCAACTGGGGCGGGGGACCCTCCTCCACAGGACTTCACTCCTGCTGAGGAGCTGGCCCTCTCCAGCTATCAGAGTCACCCCATGATGGAAGGAGTGGAAGGGGGCATTTCTTCAGACCATGGTGGCAGCAGGTTGGAAGCCCAGGCATATGTATGTTTCAAGTAATCTATGTGACCATGTTCATTCAACAATTATTTATGAATATTGTAGTAGTGAAATGTATTACTGTTCTCTGCAGTGACAGGAAATACTGTGGTGTTCCTGCCACCACCCACTGTCATCCCACTGTGCCATACAGAGGTAACAGTGAAACTAATAGTCATACGCCAGTATGTATGCCATATGTGGTTGCTAAATTTTTATCAAATATGCCATTTACTTTCTCAAGTGGAGGTCCTAGATGATCAGGAAACTCTGCCTGCTCAGAGAGCATTTTGGGGGTACACTTTTGAGTTTTATTTACCACTTGCAACACAGATGGTGAGAGTGTGTGAACGTGTGGCTGTGATTGAAGTGTCTGTAACGACTTACTAATGGTGGTGGTCTCAACATAAGACACAAGTCCTTAAAGTGCTCATTTCAAATATGACTCAATTGATTAAATTGCTATGGTGTTAAACTCTGGGAGGAACTTCTTCCTCTCCCTGAGCCTAGGACCTCCACTTCAAGGCCAAGACAAAGACATTAGGTATAAGCAATGAACCTTGAAACCCAGTAGTCAAATGGACACCTTCAACTTTCTCCAAGTGTGCCTTGCAAAGGGACAATGTTCTTTATTTGTTTCAGATTGGAGCAGACAATGTGAGGGCCCTGTATAAAAGAACCCTGGAGCTCGACATATAGTATAAGAGGCGTTTAATTAAAAAAACAAGGCTGGAGATAGAAAAACTGGAATATGAGAATAGATAGTACATGACTGAATGAATGACACTAAACTTAGTTACACTGACATTATTTTTCTGTGTTCCTAGGGAAGGGAGAACACAATGAGGATGTATTTTTTTAACTTTTTTCTACGTTTTGGTCTTTTTATACCTTTTTGTTGTGCATTTTGAGTCTTTTGTGGGGGTTTTCACCATTTCTTTCTTTCAATGTCCTATTTATTCTTTTTGAAAAAATGCTATAAAAGCGAATGAAACATCCAAATTCAATGAAAGTAGTGAAATGATAATTTATTTAACTTGTGAAGAGCATTGTATGGTACCATACACATTGTTCTTTTTGGTTTGAAATGTTTTGGTTGAAAGAAACACACATTTCTGATATGGAAATGATTAGAAAAAGGCGCAAAGCAACCCAAGGACAACAGAATGGGTTAAGGGGAGACACCCCAGTGAATAGGGATAACATATCAACATGAAACCTCCCTAATATTAACAACTAATATTAGGTCAAATATGGTTTTCATTACTACTTTCCTGTAAATGTATGTTTAAATGAGCAAATGATGCATTAAGTTGTAAAATATGATATAATTTGCATACATTTCCAGAACGGAAATCAGAACATTGCATGAAGACAGAATGAAAATCCTTGTTTCATTTTGTCAACATATTAGAGTCTAAAGTTTTTACAAAGGGCACTTTGGATATCTCTTTTCCATCACTCCATTAATCAGAATATGGTGGCAACAGCCATTGTAGAAAATCCTTTGCAGATTGCGCGGCAGACCGTGTTCTTGCTCAGGTTCTCCGCATCACCCAAACTATAAAAGTAGGTAGCGAAATAACGAAACGATATAGTCTGTGGGACTGTGAGCGCACAGCTTCGATGTGTCGCATTGGCAACATACGGCTCAAGAAGCTGGCAAAGATACGTAATTCCCTCTGCTGAGAATCTATATCTTTCATAAAGATACTCATGAGAGAATGCGAAAGGGTTTTGTCGGTCTCTAAATGTTCTGGCTCTTCTGAGCGCACCTCTCACTATCCGCGCACCAAGCTCCACAGGATCTTCTATGAACGGTGACGGCATTATCCTCAAGAATGAGTTAGTGGGCGGGGCTTTTATACCGGTTGATCTCTGATCTCCAACTTAACCTGCTCCCGACCAGGTTAGCCTTTCAGCATGTGTTACCATGGCGATCTACCCCGGTAACAAGTGATCCACCGTCGTAGTACTGAAAACCCTGGGTTGAACCTGAAGTTACCTCGCTAACGCCAAATCTTGATTCGTAGTACAGGCCCCTGGTCTCTCCTGATTGAACTGAATTTGTTACCACTTTAATTACAAGATGGAGGAAAACTTTGAGTAGATGGAACATCCACAAATCTGTGGGCAATGTGGAACACAAGACAGATTTGAAATATCATATTTTGATAAAAGGTTATGACCATAGTGATTAGTGGAACATTTAAAAAAAAAGCGGAATTCCCCTCCTCCAAAAGTAGCTAGCGCTATGGCTGGATACTCCTCTCCACAACTAAAAAACGTTCGACTTTCTTCCACAATCTACCGATTTGGCCAAACAAGGCATGTACATTTAGCTTAAAGTGTAGGCTACATAATCTAGCTAGTTCATGTTGTTTTTGCAAGTTTTACCTAAATCTGCTCAAATTGAGGCTAAATAATGCTAGCTACTAGTTGCCTGTAACGAACAGCCAAACCGGTCACATAATTCTTTCCTGAAATAACTCACGTTACTGCTACAAATTCTTTGTAAGAAAAAAGTTTAGTTTAGACTTTTAATTGACAATATTTACAACACATATTAAGAAACTTGTCTTTACTCATAATGTAGGGTTGCCACCTTCAATACAGAAAAATAAGGGACGCCTGCCGCGGGGGAACATGTTTTCATAAAAATACTAAGATTGATACATGGACATTATAAAAAAAAATCTTCAATCTTCTATTGAAATCAGTGCGAACAGATGCGTCTCTCTATCACAACTCAAGTGGTCATATCATCATAGCTGAATACACAGCTATGACGATAATAACCATAGGCCAACAAAGTTTGACAGTGAGACCACAAAAAAAGGCTTTTAACATCAGTGGACCAGAAGTAGTAGTGTGCAGTATTGAAGCATGTCAAGCCTACTTCCTTTTATAAGTGTAACCTATTTCTTATTACCCGGGGGGTATCTGGGGCTGCCTCTGCCATTCTTTCAAATCAACTCTCCGCCAAGAGACCCGCCCTTCTCTGACTCTGATTGGCCATGAACCTGAAAAAAACGATCAAACCAACAATGGCAGCGAGTATTACCCAATCAGGGGCAGAATAGGACGAGTCTTCACAGAATTCGGGTGGAATGATTTGCATGGGATGCTGCATTTAACCCTTGTGTTATCTTCGGGTCATTCTGACCCATCAGTCATTGTGACCATAGAGTTAATATAACTAGAGTAAGCTACTTTTGTCTTCCAAGATGGCGTCCCCATTCATTTCTATGAGAAGTGCTCAGTGGCGCAGTGAGGCAAGCGAGAGCGCGAGACTGGACGCGGCCATCTTTCCACTTCCGTGTCTTCCGGTCTAGTTTTAAACAGTGGCTCTTTTTTTCCCTAGCTCCGAGACCTCGTGCACGCTTGCAACTAGCTGTACACGTCATACTTTGCGACAACCAGTCGCGAGCATAGATTTATATAGTTACGAGCGTGTGAGCTAAGGCATTGCAGTTGCAGAATCTATGGGCAGAATGGGGTACAAGTTCGATAAGAATCAGACACATGATGCAAACTTAACGGAAATGTATTCTGTCACTGTATAGTATTCCTTTCACTTGTTTTTTAGAAATAGGCTTTAGGGCTAAATATAGGGCTATTCTAGATGGAACTCATCACATATGTTGCTTTTTTTCTTCGTGATATGAGTATGATTTCCAACGCATTGTATCGGATGAAATAAACTACATGAACAGCTCCGTCGTTGTTCTCGCCAGGCAAAGAAAGCTTAACCTGTGTTTTATATGTTCAACCTAGAAAACCAAACGTCTATTAATGGATATAACGTGATCTAATAAGACTTGGAAATAATGTAATAAATAAAAGCTCGAGAAGTGTGTCTAAAATATACTTTATTGAACATTTGCCTTTGAAAGGGGCATATTCATAGAACCATATAGGCTACAAGACGTTTCCATCAGATGTAAGTGGGGGTGAAACATAGTCACTGAGGACCTTCATTGTCCCACAAAAGCAGTCTGGCTTGATGACACGATCAAAAAAAGAATAATGGGTGTGTTTAACAAAAGCTTATGAAGGCAACACTAATATTATTTAAATATATATCATTTCCTATTGTGGTTAACAGTTAAAGTATTAATCTTCGTCTTTGCTTCAGATAGACATGTCAACAATCTATGCTCGCGCTTAACATAATATATTTGCCATCATGTCATGAACGTTTTTACGAAAAATCAAATCTGTTTTAAAATAACGGGAATAAACTATATTAACAACATTTCATGTATGTGTGACAACGATTTGCTAAACTTGCTACAACAAGGCAGGCTAGTCAAGCCATTTCTCCCTGTGCTCATTCAATATAAGTCTATGGCTCATTCAGCTCCATATAAATCGGCTATCGGTCAATGTGAACTTTTGTGCTCGTGCCCTGTTAGTATCGGCGAGCACATTTGCAGGCAACTTTTATTGACGTAGGCAAATAAATGGTGTGCTAGTTTACCCATTTCGGATTGGTTTCAAATTTAGCAAAAATCAGGAAAAATTATTCTATGAAAAAGCTAGTAGTATGAGCCAGGTTCGAGAATCGAACAAAAATTATTGGGGGAGATAGTTTTGTAAATGTTGACTGGAGTTAATAGAATAAAAACGACCGGAAGAGTCGGAAACCTAACCGTAAATGCAATACCACCTACATCCACCGGGGCCGTTGCTTCAAGCCGAGGGGCGAGGGGTGGGGGCTTGATTGTGACCCACCATCGTATCGCGACAACTTTACAGCATACAAAAACAAAGTGAATCATTTTCTTTTAACCGTTGGGCTGTCTCAGACCCCCCACATTGCGATGGTTAAAAGAAAATTATTTTTATTGGGTGTGCTTTGCCTTCGGCAAGGGCACAACCTTTGTTCTCTCACATATATTATTATTATTATTGTTTCTCTTCACACCCTTAAGTCTTCGTCAATATTTGGACTACATAGACAACGTCGATGTCAAAAGTTTCGTCTTGGTAGCGATTGAGTTGCTTGTATTTGTATTTACGTTCCGTTGCACGGTTTAAGTAGAAATTTTGTGGTGAAAAGTGAAGCTAACGGTGGCTAACTTGCTAGCCACAGTCAATGACGCTAAACATACTACAGTGGTCTATGATGCATCTGTTTTCAATCGTTAAAATAAACATTCCTCACAAATACATTTTCATTGTAGGATTTATTATGACATTAGATTACAAGTAAACGATTTGTGGGTGAAATTATCATTACCCGTCCCTTACAAAAAAGAAGTATATTAAAGTATACTATAAGTATACTAAAATATGGATAGTACACTTTTAGTTCACTTTTGATATACTTTTAAGAAGTATGCTTAGAAAATAGTTCACTTTTGATATACTTTTAAGTATGCTTTGAAAATAGTTAAATTTTGTAAGAAGTATACTTAGAAAATAGTTAACTTTTGATGTACTTTTAAGTATGCTTTGAAAATAGTTCACTTTTGATAGACTTTTAAGAAGTATGCTTAGAAACAGAAAATGGTATACATTTCTTCTGGAGTAGGATGTACGTTTTCTATTATTATACAGCAAAAACAGTCAAAATAATTTTAAAGTACATTACAGGTTAAATTTTTTAGATCCATCTCATTCTAATTATTCATGTCTATGAAAATCTATTAGGCTATGCATTGCACATTGAATCTTTTTTGGTACTGAAGCTGTAACCTTAATTACTACCAAGACATTCTGAAGCCTTATAATCTTATACTAATAATTATCAATTGGAGTATTAATGGAAAAAAAGAAAAAGCTACTTGAGAAAGAAGCAGACAGAAGGGTTGCATTATGCATTTGAAGGTTATACTGTCAATTGTTGTGGTGGTTTACCATTGTAACCATGAGTTAAATTACTGTTACATTTCATAAGAAGAGCTGGATTCTTAAAACGTCAACGATTGCGCAGTGAATACCTTCTTTCAGCTAAGAAACTGCAGTGTAACTTTGTAAGGGCCCCCGTTCTCGCTAAGTGACTTAGAATCTGAGGCGTTTGAGGGGCTCCTAAACATTATGATATATTAGTAAGTAATAGTACAATTTAATTTAATAAGTTTACTTCTTGAAGTACTTACATTAATTTAAAGTGCACTTAAAAGTATTGCAAAGTATACTTTGAGACTCTTTAGGAAGTATACTTCACGAACTGAAAGTGCACTACACAGGTTACTTTAGAGTATTCCAAGGTATACTTTTAAGTACTTTAGGAAGTATACTTGATGAACTGAAAGTGCACTACACAGGCTACTTTACAGTATTCAAAAGTAAACCTTGAAATACACTATAAGTGTACTTTAAAGTGTACTAAGTGACCTAAAAAGTGGTCCAATTCAGTTTACTTAGTACAAAAATAGTATATAAATAAGTACAAAAATAGTATATAAATAAGTACAAAAATAGTATATAAATAAGTACACTGTTAGTATACTTTAAGTAACATGATAATAGTATACTTTTTATACTAAGTATACTTACAAAATAAACTTGAAGTATACTTATTTTTTGTAAGGGGTGGTTTCAAACCAGTGTAGCTCACTGCAACGCTGTAGCCTACGCAAGACACTACAAAAACATCTACACAGCTGTTTAGGAAGTCAAACGGCGACAGAACATGTTCGGCACTCCCCTTACTTAAATCAAAAGTCTATCTAACTACTAACCTGAACTTCATTGCCACAGCCTAAACTTTGTCAATCTGTTCATGAAAATAATTAATTTCAGCCTAAACCGTACAACGAACGTTAAATCCAATTCAACCAACGCAATCGCTACCAAGACGAACACAGCAGTAGTCTAGTACTGTACTGTACAATTGACCGGGGCAGCTTCACACAGGGCTATATCGCATTTTGCGTTGTTACTGACAATGATCGCTACCAGTGAGCTTTTTATGAAGGAGCGATTTTCCACTAAATAAATGTCAAGCTTATTTACGTTTTGGGGGGCATATTTTCAGTTAGCAGATGGTAGTCTTTGAATCGCGATTCCATCTTCTACTGCCGGTAACGTCGTAGAATAATCTTCAAAGGGGGTTCTTTATTAATGAATGAATGCAATGAGTAGGTTAAATGCCTGAAAATATCACGAGAAGTGAAAAACTGCCACTCTGGATCTGCCATAACCAATCGCTAGCGTTCGCCTTAGCCAACTCCTTCACCATGGAGCTAGATGCCGTAGCTGGAAAATCAAACTTTTCCCGAATCCCGTGGGGAGGAGGGCCACAACATCATTACCACCAACAAAACTCAGCAAGGATTGTTCTTGCTCCGGCTTTAACTTATGGATATTCGGCAGCGTTGCCACAACCAGAGAATAGCTTCGCTCGCATCTTTCTCCGCCACCATTACTGAACTACAACTCAAACTAGTGCACTGCACGACATCAACGTCATCGTTCTCAGCCACTCCATCTGTTCGCTCCATCGCTGATTCGCCGGTAGAAAATCAACCTGAAAAATCTGACCTACGTACCTCATGGCCAAACCTATGTACAGAAGCAAAAATAAAATTGAGCGGAAGTACGTAGGAGGGCAGAGCCAGGCTAGTAAATCTAACACTGTAGGCAATCTCCCATGGTATCCTCTCTGGCTTCGCCTCAGAATACAATGGCTGCCGTTGCTGACGATACATTTATTTTTCACCGCCAGTAACCCCTTAACCAATGATATGTGCTTTGAGCTGAAGTTGTCATGAGTATCTGGCAGTTTTAAGAAATAAAAAAGGTGATTGGACGGCGAAGATATTAAGGCCGGAACCATGGGACTTTTATTTCCCATATTTGAATGGTCCGGCAGGAAGGGGTTGCACCATGTCACAAAGCTCAAATCATCTCAAACTGGTTTCTTGAACATGACAGTGAGTTCACTGTACTCCAGTGGCCTCCATAGTCACCAGATCTCAATCCAATAGAGAACCTTTGGGATGTGGTGGAACAGGAGATCGGCATCATGGATGTGCAAGCTGACAAAAATGCAGCAACTGCGGGATGCTATCATGTCAATATGGACCAAAATCGCTGAGGAATGTTTTCAACACCTTGTTGACAGTATGCCACGAAGAATTAGGGCAGTTCTGAAGGCAAAAGGGGGTCCAACCTGGTACTAGCGAGGTGTACCTAATAAAGTGGCCAGTGAGTGTATATATATAGTTAAAAATGTTGTTGCCGATAATCGCTATAATTCTTTTTGTTTTGTGAGGTTCATCACCCAGGGACAAGGGGATAGGTAAGCTTCCCATGGGTATATATTCCCATCACATAGCGACTTGGCACCCATTCCTAACCTAAAGTGTTAACAGAGACAACACATGTATTTAAGTTAGGGCTGTTTTTTGGTTAAGTAGTTAGGGTTTATTTTACTTTTCTTTGGCACCATTTGTACATTCCCTTATTCCCTGGAGTGTTGTTGTAAATAAACCTATACTTTACCCTTTTAAATTTGGTGTTTGCAGTTTGTTATGGCTCCCTACACCTAGACGTAAACAAGTTCAATCTGGGGCCGTAACAGACAATTAGACAGTTACGTTCAACAGGTTTGACCAATGTGAGGTTGAGGCCTCTGTTCATGTCTGAGGGCTCATTTGAAGGTCTTTACAAATGATGAATATCAAAAGTCTTCCACTGCAAGGATTGTGAAACTGAGTCTGCATGATTTCAGTCAGAGTTCGCAGTGAGAACTGCGTTTTGGAATTGATTGGCAAACAGTCCTGATGTTCCCTTGTCTCTTCTGTTGTTTGGGGAAACTCAGATTTGCAGCGTGTCTTGGTGAGCTCCATAATGCTAATCCTTACGGTGTTTTCCGTGCCATTGTTGTGGCATTGCTGGACTGGCTTGTCATTTTAGAGTTCAGAGTACAGGAGGAGTCCTATGTCTAAGGTGATTGGTCAAAGTGGAAAGTTGGGTTGTCCCATCCTCCCCTCTTGAATGAATGAATGAATTTATTTCAGACAATTTACCACAAAGGTGATTGGTAAACAGTAGTTATAAAAAGAAAAGAACAATCCCAAACAACATATATATATTCACCAGTATTAGCTCAGCCTCGCATTACATATTCATAAATACATTTTGAACATAAATAGAAACTGATAATTTAAACAAGATTTCCAATTGAATAAACTTGTAAGTATATATACCTTCAGATATGACATGAATTCATACAAATTGTCTGAAAAGGGGTATGAAGAAGCAAAACTTATTTATTCATACCCCTTCTACTTCTAAATGCCCTTATAGCAACCTTCCTGTTTGATTACTATGCTTTTATCCAAAATTCACAAAACAAAAAAAATAAAAAAAACATCCACATATGTACATCCATCCATGTACATACATATCCACATACCAAACTGTATTCAACCTCTATAACAACAACCCTACAGCAGGCCCTTGTGAGACGATCACACCTAAATACACATTCACACCCTTGTACCTCAGCACACAGAGTACAGAGACCCTCCCCAAATCCCCAGCGAGAGAAGCCAGACATCAACAACTGCAGTCTCAGGATGCAGCAACAGAGGACCAGGAGAAGTGAAGTGGGCCAAGCACCCCTAAATGCACCACATACAGACACATAGCATACACACATATAAACAGTGCTGAGAAGTGATACCATTCACCTCCCCTCTTCATCACAGTACCTATTGAAAATCACCCGTTTGAGCCTTTTTTTAAACAGCCTCATGCTTGGACTTTGCTTCAGCTCTTTTTGAAGTTTATTCCAGACCTTCACGCCACTGACTGAAATGCACATTCTCTTTAAGGTAGTTCGAACCCTCAAGGTTCTGAAGTTAAGGTTTTCCCTATAGTCATAGCCCCCCACTCTATCAGTGAACAGTTTTTAAATGGTATCTGGTAGTTGTTTATTTCTAGTTTTGTACATCAACTGTGCTGTTTGAAATTCCACCAGATCTGGGAGTTTGAGGAGGCAGGACTCTATAAATAATGAGTTGGTATGGGCATGGAATCCTGCCTTATGAACCATTCTGATGGCTCTTTTTTGTAATATGTATAAAGGTCTCAACAAGGTCTTATAGTTGTTGCCCCATACTTCCACACAGTAACTCAAGTAAGGCAAGATAAGTGAGCAATATAGAGTATGTAGTGCAGCATAATTTAGAAAATGTTTAGCATTGCTGAGAACAGCTATACTTCTGGATATTTTAGACAATGTATTTAATGTGCGGTTTTCAGCAAATCTTATGGTCATCATCACTCCCAAAAACTTAATCACATTAACTCTCTCCACCGACACATCATCTATTTGGATTTGCAAATTTGTTTTGCTTTTGCAGTTTCCAAACAACATAAACTTAGTTTTATCCAAGTTTAATGATAATTTATTAATATCAAACCATATCTTAAGTTGACATAACTCTAAGTTGATTTCAGCCAAAAGCTGCTGCAAATTATCACATGTACAAAATATATTGGTATCATCTGCAAACAAAACAAATGTAAGTATTTTAGAAACTTTACAGATGTCGTTAATATAGAGAATAAACAGTTTTGGTCCCAATACTGACCCCTGGGGGACACCACAGACAATGTCCAAGCAAGATGACTGGCAGTCATCCATTTGCACAAATTGTTGCCTGTTGCTTAGATAGTTTTTCATCCAGTGCAAGACTACTCCCCTGATACCATAGCGCTCCAGTTTCTTGATTAATATTTCATGATTTATTGTGTCAAATGCTTTTTTGAGATCAATAAATACACCAACTGCAGATTTATTTTTGTCTAAAGAGCTAGTGACTTCTTCTATTAATTCAAGGACTGCCATTGCTGTAGATCTTTGCGATCTAAATCCATATTGACTATCAGAAAGGAGTTTATGTTTACTAATGAATGTATCCAATCTACACACAAATAATTTTTCCAAAATTTTGGAAGTAGAGAAACAGGCCTATAATTTGTGAAATGGTGTCTGTCCCCAGATTTATAAAGTGGAATGACTTTTGCAATTTTCATCTTTTCTGGAAATGTACCCACTTGAAATGACAGATTACAGATGTAAATCAGCGGCTGAATAATGTCCTCAATTACTTTCTTAATTATTGTCATGTCAATGCCATCACAGTCAGTTGACCTTTTAGTTTTACATTTACTGACAATATCCAAGATCTCACTTTCTCCCACTGCAGTGAGAAACATTGAATAAGGATTTCTGCTGATTAATGTTTCATTCAGAGCTCCAGCTGTTGTAGGATCATGGATTTTTTCTTCCAGTTTAGGTCCCACACTTACAAAATATTTATTGAAATTGTGAACCACATCATTACTGTCCTCAAAATGTTCATCATTATTTGTAAAAAACTGTGGAAAATGAATTTTTCCAGTTTTTCTTGATAATATTATTGAATACATTCCAAATCCCTTTCATATTTTTCTTATTTCTATCTAGTAATTTACTGTAGTAATCCAGTTTAGCTACTCGTAAAATAGCAGTTAATTTATTCTTATATTTTTTATATTTGTTCTCTACCTCCAATGATCTATGCTTTATGAAATCTCTATATAGTTTGTTCTTTTTTTTACAGGCATTTTGCAATCCCTTCGTGATCCATGGAGCTTCTGAGTATTTGTTTTTATGAGAGAACATTTTTAATGGACAATTTTTGTCATATAATACTTTAAAGATATTCAGAAAATGTCATATGCTTTGTCACTACTACAAACTACAAAGACTGGTAGATGGTCACTAATATGCTGAATTATTAATCCACTTATTGTATTGTTATCTAATATATTAGTAAATATATGATCTATTAATGTGGCACTGTTAAGTGTGATCCTACTGGGTCTAGTGATTCTGGGAAAAAGGCTCAAACTGTACATGGTATTAATGAACTCTTCAGTAGGTTTATGGTTGTTTAAGTTAAGTAGATCTATATTAAAGTCACCACAGATGAAAAAGACCTTCTGAGATGCAACTGTATATGTTTGCCCAAACCATTCTCTAAATATGTCCATATTAGAACCAGGAGCTCTGTATATACAACTAACAATAATGTTTTTAGTTTTTTCCATATATATTTCAACTGATATACACTCAAATACATCTTTAGTCACTCTAGTCATGTTTTCTACTATTTTATACTTTAGGTTTCTGTCCACATACACAGCTACTCTTCCATTCGTTCCATTTGTAGGTGTGAACAGGTCTTAGGCTGGTTCACAAGTATCTTCATATTATTGTTCTGGACATATTTGTACAGTTAAAAAAATACAGTTGAATGATGATTGTACAGATGAAGTCTCAAATAACTTAAATCTTACAATTTGGTTCACTTCATGGCTTCACTTCAAAGTATGTTCATTTGTTTGAAATCCTGCCACAACCTGAGAGGAACAACAGGTGACTGGTCAGTGAATGGTGACTGGTCGTCTAAGCAAACCCTTTGAAGCTCCTTGGGAGAGATAAGGAGTCCATATGCAGAGTGGAGTGGTGACCAGAGCATACTGGATGGTGTGAAGAAGGCTGATTGTTTTGACTCCTGTGGTCATTGAGGCAACTCTGCTACAACCTATTATGTTAATAATTGTTCTCTTTCTATTCTATTTAGCAAATTGTTTACATCCAGAACCAAACTGAATAGTTACACCATTCCTGAAGAGACGGACATTCCTGACATCACAGCTGACTGACAACTACGAACTGGTTTACTTCACAAGGAAAATTTTAATTATTAAGACTGTAATATTTAGAATTGCCATTCTGAAATGTATAAGCTATGCTGACTGAGAGGAGACCAGATAGTACAATGCATGTGCCTGCACATCAAGGCGCAACAAGTTACATTGTTACATTAAGTTATTTTGGCTTTTTCCTAAATGAATGTATTTCACACCTTTTTCAATGGATATCGATTAGAACATAGAAATGTCTATTTATTTACATATAAGTGTTTGTCTTAAAAAAGAGAAGAACAAAGACCTCACACCACCTACAGGTAGAAACCCCCCCAAAAATACATATGGTGGAACTGTTTTCATATACCCCTTGTAATCTGTTGATCTATTAAGTGTCATTTATTGAATGCAAATGACTTAATAAAATGCAGGCATTTTAATCAAGTATCCATTCATAATCTTAACATGCACATTCAATTTAAAACAAAGAGGAATAACATGAGTGAAATCTTGAACGGAAATTATCTTCTGTATGGTTATGGTCCGTCTCACAGAAAAATTAGATCCCAGCCTAAACTAATCTAGGCCCCGGTCACATGAAATACAACCTTTTGTCTTTCCATGGGTATATATCACTGATCTGACATGAGGAGATATAAGTAACAGCTAGGTACCTATTCCACCATCATAAATGCAATACCATGGAAGCTAAGCGGTTACAGCATGTTAGGAGAATTAAATCAGGTCCCATGTACAGGATTGAGTCTAATAATCAGAATAGGCTTCATTTGAGTCTTGTAAATAAAATCTAATGCTAGTCATATATTAACAGTCTTGCCAATGTGTTTAAGTGTAACTACGCCCCCCCCCCCCCCCCCCCCCCCCCACACACACACACACAAAAAACCTAACCCTAACAGTGGGAATAATAATCATTTAAAAAGCCATGTACAGAAAAATTTCCAGTCAATGCTCCGACTAAGCTCCCAATTTTCTTGTATCTATTAATTTATGAGTTGCTGACAGTCAGCTATACTGTACAACTCTAGCTGCATACCATAATTTGCATGTACATCCATGTTAATTTATTTTGATAATTGACTAAATGGGATGTCAAACTCTAAGAATTCATTCTAAAATAATAACTTACATTTAAGTGGTCCACATGTCTATAGTCAAAAGTACGGTGATTACTTTTAAACATTAAACAATTATGTTTTTGTTTTTTTATATATATATATTTTCACACTGTGGAAATATAATGCGACTCACTTCTGTAACTAAAATGTATTTTGTTGAGACAGTGAAAAGCTATCACCATTTCTTATTGCTGTTTGGCACAGTTTCCATTGCACCACAATTCTACAATAGACAGTAATCTTGAAGGTAACATCAAAGTAACTGAAGGCACAATATAATCAGGATCTGTAAATGTAACAGTTTCAAGTAGTTTGTTTTGCAAGTGTTTATATGGATCTTGTAGGTCAGGTCAAACCAAGTAAACATTCAGGTTGTAAAAGATACTTGTCCCCCCCCTTAAGCTCCCAACAAGGTGTAAGGCGAGTGGGTACTGTAAACATGAAACCAAAACAAACTTCTTGCATGCTACACAATAATGTATATTTTTGTGTAAAATATTTGATTTGTGTATGAACCAGATAAATGTTCTTGTCCGTCTTTTGATTGATAGGCTTTTTTTATTAATTGGCTTTTAAAAAGTTTAGTGAGTTGACCACTACAGAAACGTAGGAAATGAAACGTCCCTTTTTTCTATATTAAACTTTGAAACAAACATTGGGTGCAAGCGTGGGTGGCCCCGACTCATGACTTTAATGGCACTTGGGATTAAGTTCATATAACCTGAACAAGGATTATAATATGACTAACATTTTCTTGTTGTTTCGCACTTTTAAGGTAGACGGGGCCTTGTGACAGAACACAGCTCAGTATGTCAGTCCTGCAGATCTCTTTCCAGGTACTTCTGAAGACGCAAGCATCGCGGACACGAGAGTGACTGGGTCTTGCAAGCAGTGTGAAAGACAGCCTTGCACACCATACACCTGTGGTGAGAGAGTGTGGGTAATTTCATTCAGATTCTTGAACCACAAAGAAATTAAGTGTGCTTAGATAAGCATAATATGTATATTTAAAAAAACTCATGATTGGGTATAAAATTATTATGTTGAGCATGCTGAAAATGACTGATTGGTAATACTAAACATAAATGTCTACATTACTCTCAAGACCCTGTAAAAGTATTCGCCAGGTGGTGGAGCCTCTTGGTACTAAATATATCTACTCCAGTAGGTATGCTTCTCTTTAGTCCTCTTTTCTAACGGTCAGTTACAGATTATCAATCTGTACCATTACTGGAGGAGGATGAGCACTTACCGGACTGTGGTCTCAAACTGAAAGGGGAAGATTATGTCATTGGCTTGACATATTTGACAGATGAATCCTCTCTGGGTGCACAGGTCACATTGGTGAACATGGCTAGACGCAAACTGGATCAGGGTGTTCAGGTAGGCAGCATACTGGCCATCGGCTATCTAACCAGACAAGTGAACATACAGAGACACAAAAACACATACAAGGACACACACTGAATGACAGGTGTTTTTTCTGATCAAACCATCTTATTTATGATGTAATTTTGCACTCATTAAAAGACATGAGGAACAATACCTGTTGTAAGTCCAAGACACTGTAAAGATTACTTGATTCTAACAGATAAGTGCGTTGATCCAGTCTTCAGAGAATAGGAGAAAATAAGTCATTATTTTAGTGTAGTGAACACACAGGTATACTTAAGAAGTCTACTCCAATCTGACTGCGTGTACACAATCTGTTCAGAGACAGTATCATGTATTACTAGGGCATTTAGTGGATTAGCAAAATAGGAATTTTGCTGCTCTGGTTTTGCTAATCCACTAAATGCCCTAGTAAACGGAGGGACAAACTTGCTGTGTCCGTGAATTGTTTTGATCATTGAAACTGTGATGGTGATGCTGTAATTACACAAATGTAGTTAACAATAAAAGCCTATTTCATATAGTGTACTGTGACAGTGTGCTTGTAACTTAATTTAATGGAAGGGTGAACACACATGTACATAATCCCAAATGGGTGTTGCTTAATGACGTGGTGGTGAAATTTGCATGGAATTTGCTATAGGGATGCACCAATATGGACATTTTGGCCAATGCGATAACTCTTTATATTTGGAAGCCGATAACCAATACATGCCGATAAATAGAACGCCTGAGTCTGATTACGAAAACAAAAGGCAGACAAATAAAGTGGACAACTGTTTTTATTAAAACCTTAACTGCATAAAACATCTAGATCTTTCTTTTACCAAAATTATCAGATTTCTTAAATTCCCCCCAAAAATAAGTGGTTCAACGGGTGGAAATAATCCATCATTTATCAGCTTTAATTTATCGACCACATTTTCTTATCGGACCGATAACAATAACAAATGTAGCTGCAAGCAGCAATGAAGGGGCCAAGCAGCATTCAATATGGAAATTCAGTAGCTAAAGAAGCACAGCAAAACCTTTAATAAAAATTATTTGCTTTTTTTAAATCGCAATATACTTTTCGGCAATGCGGTGGCGCTACCCCGAAACTTTTGATTACCTTCACGGCGTTGCGCAAAAGACGTATACCGAGTTTTGTAACGATAAGTCGACGCGTTTGGTAAATATGTCATTTTGAGACAAAATGCGCTGGCTAGATGTAGCAGCGTTATATCTACAAAGCACAATAAATCTGCTTCTTCCTGACTATAAATCCCCTGACAATGAAACGTTATAGTTACCATTATGATTATACTGCTAGACAGCTACTGTGGTGTACCTGGCTTCGCTAAACAGATAATCCGGTATCAAGATTTGCTTGATGACTGTAGCTGGATTCGATCCTACGACCTTGTGTTTCAAAGGAGCCCGTCTTATCCCAGTGAGCTATTCTCACTGCTGGGAAATGCTGTGTTCGGTTACTTTATTTTTAAAAAGGAAGCCGTTTCTCCCGTGGCGAGCGTTGTCAGATTTGACCTAAGTATAAACAGCTGTAATTCAGTCATATTTTTACATATCAAGGTGATTGTGGGAGGAAGATGATTAGATGACATGCTCGTGTTGACATTTCCAAAGTTTCGTCTCCATACGGTAAACCGTCGCAGAGTCAAGGCCTCACATCCGCTTTGGCGTGCTCTTTGTCAAAATCGTTTGACTTATCGATGAAATTCTAAAGATTTTTTGTCGGCATGGTCTGAAGATGATCTGTTACGATTTTCATGAAAATCGGAGCAACGGCCTAGGAGTTAGAAAAAGTTGGCATTTCTTAAAATACAAATGGCGGAAAAACCTGACGCCATAGGGTTCAGTCGAATCGTCTGCTTCTAAGGAATCTGATGAAACCTCACTTAAGAAAAACTCATGGTCTCATGGTTCAAAAGGTATGGGCGTAAACACACCTCCAACTTTGACGCCTTGGTGGCGCTATAGTGCTTCAGGGATCGACATGAAACTTGGTGACAATAATCAGGAGACCGTTCCAAATCAGTGTGCCAAATTTCTAAACTTCGCACTAATCGCTATGCATAATAATAATAATAAAACTAACAAAAACAATAGATGCCACAGCAGCTTCGCTGCTGCTTGGCCCCTAATAACAGTGCGTGTCCACGACAGCGATGTGAGCGACGCAATGCTTTCCATTAATTTCCAATGGAGCCAGGCGTGGTGCATTGTGAGTTGCAACGCAACCCAAGCGATTCGAGTTGAGTTTCTCAACTTTATGTAAATGAGGAGCAATTTTCACGAGCGATGGCCAATTGGATTGTTTTATGTTATTTCTAACGTAGCAACCATTCCTAGCTTTCACAGTTTCAAGATGGAGGAAAAACTGATCCGTCTGTGTGGCTGCATACCCAGCCCTGTTTGATACGTCTCTGTATTCATAAAGAGATGTTAACAAAAAAAGAATTGGCATGGCGCAGGATTGTTGTTGCTCCTGGTGGGGTTTTTGTACTTTTAAATTCAGTCTCGTAAAAAATGTTTTACTTTGTTCTGTGCTAGCTAGCTAGCCCCGTCAGCGGTTCACGACTGGTTACTCTGAGTGCCCGGTGGCATACTGTAACATTTAATCTTTCACCCTGAATTTAAAAAAAATTGGTGAGTAGTGGATAAGATCATGCTGCATCTAGCCATCGTATTGGATTTATTGCATCATGTGTGTAAAAGTTGTGTTTCATTGATATTGTCAGACGGCGTGCACACTAGTGGCGTTCGCGTCCAATCGCGTACTGTAACATTTAATCTTTCACTCAGAATAAAATACAGCAAAAAAAAAGAGCCATAACTAGTGTGTGTAGTAGATAACATCATGCTACATCTAGCCAGCGTATCAGACTTTTGCTTCATGTGTGTAAAAGTTGTATTTTGATCGATATTGCGAGTATGTAAACCCAAGTCTGCACACTTTGCCATGACGTTATACGAACTACAACAGTGACTTTAGAGAACTACAATTCTGCATTCATCTGTCTGACACGCCCCCGAGCGTGGTGCACTGTGGGAAGGCAAGCGATGGCAAGCATGTTGCATAGCTGTAGTGGACAAGCACCGTAAAAATAAGCATTTATCGGCCAATACTGATACAGCCGCCGACATATTGTGCATCCATAGAATTTGCATAAAATAGGATTTGCTTTCATTTCTGTGCACCTTCTCCACGTCACACATAGGCCTTCACGTGATTCCCATAAAAAGGGGGCAAAGTTTCGCCAATTGAATTTCAAATCTGATTTGTGAGAGTGGATACTGCCCTTGAGAATGAATAAGCATGTTGGTTTAGTGGTGGAAGCATGCACAGTTCTTGCATTCAGTTCACCTTTTAATGAATTCCCATTAGATTAGGCTTTTTTTAGGTTTGTATTTTCCAATTACATAAAGGTTTAATGTTATAAAATGTCACCTCTATTAAATATCTTGCTTACATAGTTTATGTACAATGACAAAAAATAAAAGAATACTTTGAGCAAACCTTTTCTATTGAATGTTACAATGGACATTTTCACCACTATCCAACCCTACACAGTACACACACATTGCACCCAGACTGCAGATGCATACACGCACCTAGCCTTGACTTTCTTGCCAACTCCACTGCGGCAGATGAGAACGTAATCTCCCAGGAGGCGCAGTTTCTGACGGAGGTTTCGGGCCTGGATCATGTCCTCAGTGTGGTCCCACAGGTTAGAGTTCAACAGGTCAAGGTGCAGCAGTGGTTCATGCTCAATCTGTGTTAGCAGCTTTAGGGCCTGTCTGGAAATCTACAGAAATAATGAGCAGCTAAACAACATGTCTGTGGAATACCTGAAATGGCGAAAGATGATGAGAATAAACACAATTATTAACTAGAGGGTACAATTTCTGTTGAAATTGTGAGGTGCACTTGTATCGGTTGCAGCTGGGCCATTATTATTTTTATTTTTTACTATATCACCTCCAAACCTATTGTTTAAACTAATATTCAACATCAAAACATTCAGAGATTTTTCATGTGTACTTACATTTTACAACTGATATTTATGTTTCTTTTTAATAAGTATGCATACTTATTATTTATGAAGATTGCATAGATTAAAAAGCATACATTTGTTGCTGCTCATTTACACTTCAGAATGCTAAGAGTTAAGTGTAGAATGAAACGGTTCTCTTCTCATTTCCCTTAGTGCAAGAGGAAATGGTGATGCAGACTCACATAGTTGAAACAGTTGCATCAAAACAAAGAAATTGGGCAATCCTGTGTAAAATTGGTCCTAACTTATATGACTTAAACGTCCCTTAAGTTTTTCCCTTCTAGTGATATTTTTAAGCTTTTACTCATATTGCATTCATTTATTAATAAAAAAAACTCCTTTGAAACAAGCTTATTCTAACATTGTCACAGGCAGTATCACAGCTGCAATCACGATTCAAACTGTACCATCTGCAAACTGAAAATATGACCCCTAAAACAAACTTTATATGTATTTCTGGAAAAGTGGCTAATATAATAAGTTTACTAGAAGTGATAATTATGTGTAACAACGTCCCTAGCTGTCTGAAGACTAGAGGGCTGTCACTAGCTATCCACACTGTAAGTACGGACAAGTGCATTGAACTTTGTCAGCTTCTCTAATACTCCCTCTGTCAGCCTAAATCAATCCTGGTCATTAATCCTGGTCCTTGGGCCTACTGTAGCCCTAGATGTTTTAAGATGTTTATCTGCTCCAAATGACTGGGTTGTCAAAACCAATGTTGGAAGCAAGATACCACTAATAAATGTGTTCTTTGTGCACCTCCTCCCCACCTGAAGGTCAGTCACTGCTGCTGTTGCTAGCCAACCTTCACTGAGGGGATGGTTTGAATGCGCCGGAATTTAAATGTTTCTTTATGTATATTTGAGTCCACACATTTGTAGATATAGGCCTATGTTTCAACTATATGGAAACGGATTATGAGGTCGATTGGATTAAATGAGCAAAAACGAGGCACAATTTTCCATCATCTGTCCATATATTTTTTGTGCAGACAGGAGAGAAATGCCCATGGCAAGCTAACTAGCTAGACAGAGCGAAGGGCAGTTTGTAACACTCAGAATGTATCTCTAAAACAGGGGCACTCGTCGGACATAAACTCCATATCTCTAAACAAAAGTCCCAACTGGAAAATGTTAGCTGTTTTCACAGCCCTTACCTATAGAGGAGACCTTCGTAAAGAGGTTGGCGTAAAGTTTAGGCTGTGGCATTGAAGTTCAGGTTAGTAGTCAGATTGTTTCACCAATTGAAAAACTAATCTGGGACTTTTGATAAGGGGAGTGCCGAAAATGTACTGTCGCCGTTTGGCTTCCTAAACAGCGGTTGAATGTAACTTTTTTCTTTCCAGTGTCACGTACTGCATTATAGTGAGCTACACTGGTTTAAAAGTACAGGTATATAATGATAATTTCACCAACGAATCGTTGACTTGTTATTTAATGTCATAATAAATCCTAAAACGCACATTTATTCTTGAGGAATGTTTATTATTTTAACGATTGAAAACAGACCTCTGTCGTATGTGTCGTTCAACAGAGGCTAACGTCATGATGCTAATGTCTCACTGAAATATCAGACAGCAGAAAGTAGATAAATAATATCAGCGTATATCGTATTGTACATTACATTTCACAATTGTGTTTTGTGAAATTAGTTGTCATCACCTTGGCCTTTGCCTGTGGCGTTTCTGCAGCTTTCTTGAGTTTTAGTTTAATAGCTGTCTCCCAGAAGTTAGCAAATGCACGGGTTTGTGACGTTAAGGATGTTTGTGACTGTGGCTAGCTAGTTAGCCACCGTTGGCTTCACTTTTAGCCACAAAAACTTACATTAAACCTAAACCGTGCAACAGAACGTAAAATCCAATACAAGCAAGGCTTTCGGGACCAAAACGCACACTTTGATACCGACATTGTGTATGTAGTGCAAAAATTGAGGGACAAGTTCGGATGGAAAAATAATAAATAATAATAAATATATATGAGAGAGAATATAGTACCTTGCCGTTCGGCATGCACACCCAATAAATATATATGAGAGAGAATATAGGGTGTGCCTTGTTAGAGGCAAGCACACCCAATTATAAATTAAACAGGGTCTTAAACTTATATAGATTGAGGAGTAGAGTTGGCTCAGAAAGCTAAACCAGTGACAAGGTCACTTTTACAATATTTTTCCTTACCAATACATAAGTGTTGATAAATAAGCACTAATTATGTATGTGTGTTGGTCCTGTGGGGCTCACCTCTCGTAGACTGAGGTCCCAATTGTGCACCATGCGGGATGGAATGATGCTGGTGTCACCAAGGTGACATGAGTCACAGAAATATTGTCCTGTAAACTCACATAGTCTGGCTTTCCCGAGGGAAACACCAATCTGCTTAGGGCATCCTGCAAAGAAGTTAGCAATAAAGTAATCGCACACACACAATTTCTATCAGTGTTACCGTTAGCATTATTGAATCCATCTTTTCAAATATTAAACTATATATTGTATGGAACTCAAAGTGGATAAAAAACAAAGTATATCACCTGCACATTTGAAGTTCTGTGCATCCAACCCTTTCTCTATGGGCACAGCATATAGATGGGCTAACAACAACCCATCCCCCTTTAGTCTGTGCTGCACCAGTCTGTGAATGTTTCCTCCTATGCTTGAGGGCAGGCCTGGTTCCTCTGCCACCCCATCCTCCCCACTCTCCAGGTATGAATCCAGAGCACCCCTGATGAGAGTCCTCCATGAACGCGCATCTTCGGGAGTCTCAGCCCTCAACTTGAGGGTGTCTTTGGTGGTTAGGATTTTAAAAAATGCAGGCCCTCCAAGAGAAACATCAGGAACTATGTCTCGGATTTCCTTGATGGGCTGAGACATGAGCGGCACCTTCCTCTCTTCCTGAACATTGAAGCCTTTTAGGGTTTCTAAGGAAAGAGAGAAGACCAGAGGGACCCAGGTGCGAGCCTCGGGATCGGTGGAAAGGTACAGCACTGCCTCCTTGATGGAGTCTGACTCCAAGTCAGTGGGCCTTGTCCAGTCCAGTTCAAGCACTGGTTTCTCCCCCTCAGCATCAAACAGCTCAACGGCTGTTCCCATTCGTTCTGGGCTGGAAGGGACAGAGGAAGTGGATGACAGCAAGGAGCATGGAGGCTCATCTTGGGCAAAGCCCATCTGTCTGGAGGTTGGCTGCAGAACTTCCCATAGGTCATCAGAACGGGGTAGAGGGCGGCACTTGTTGACGGCTTCAATGATGCGGTCCACCCAGTCCTCTGCCTCATCTTGATTGGCTGCCCGGAGGTACAGTCTCTTCCCGGGAAAGGTGAGCTCAAACCGGCCCTCAGAGGAGGTGATGCGAGCATCCTCACAGCGGAGTAAGGAGCAGTTATCGCAGCAGGTGCGCTCCTCTGCGTTGAGGTAGAGGCGGAACTCAAAAGGCGAGAGCTCACAATAGTGGTCACGCCACATTCCCACAGCACCGCGACGCTCAAGGTGGCCCAGTTTTAGCAAACCTCGGAAAGGGTTTGACAAGCCTACAGGAGTAGCACAAATTGAGAAATGGTGCAAATAAATAATAATAAATACACTGAGACTGATGAAGCAAAGGCATTGTTTCTTGAGTGACTTCAAATATGCAAGACAGCTAAATCATACCAAAGTCAAAACAAGAACAACACATTTCGATTGAATCTTCTGTCACAGGGATTGTAAGTAGTCTTTTTTTACTAATCAGAAATAAAAAGGTAAACTTAACCTCTCACTGTAACACAGAGTCAACCGACAACACAATGCCAATTTGATCACCTCAGTAAAACACAGTCAGCTTTTACTATGCTATAGTTTGGCATACTGATAATATATACTACTTATTACTAGACCACCTACAATGACCCTGATCCAACCATAGCAGGGGATATTGTGCTATAGTGATATACGCTCTGCCCCATATGTCAGAAATATCTGAAACTTGGTGTGTATGCCTTATTTCTCATGGGGAACTGATGAAGAAAGTGTTTTGTCCGTCTCTTCATAAACGGAGTGACTAAGTTCAGTTGAGTTCTGGATTTAATAAGTATTTATCAATCTGCAGATTGGGAGAGAAAACCAGACCTCTGACAATAAATGACAACACAACACCAGGCTTAGGTCTCAATCATGTCTCTCTCAGCTCTGAAGGCTGGAGGACCATCTTTTATAGGGCACAGGAATGTAAACATAGATAGTGACAGTCAGGCAGTAATGACATTACAACAGTCTCAGAGGAAGAGATTCACAGCTCCCAACACATGACCACTCAGACTAGAGAGGTCATAGTTGGCGCTCTCCTTGTAGTCATGACAAAGGACGTTTACCCAGTACTTTCTCCTGATCCCAAACATCTATTAACCCTGACACATGGACACAATCTACTCTTATTAATAGCAAGCTTGCATGAGAACATACTAACTAGTATCCAATGACTAGTTCTATTGATTAGTGAATAATGTAAGCACACCTGAAATCGCAATTTCTTCCACAGAACCAAAAAAGCCTCAAGAAACTTTAATGTCCGCCATCTTTTTTTAAATTTAGAATCTATCAGATTTTTCCGCACATTGAAAATATGGGAAAAAACGACAGGAAAATCTTCTTGACATCACCCATAGGAACGATTGCCAGCTGGTCACAGGACATGAAATGTTTTGGAAATCCTCAGAAGAGAAGAGGATCTTTTTTGCTGAGATATGATCCAACTCTCCACTGCCAAATGCAATGATGTTCCGGACAAACATTTTTGTTTGCCAATTCTGAGGAAGATTTTATTTTATTACCCTGTGAAGAACTTGTAAGCTTTTATATAAAACCGGATATAGCAGAACATTTCAATTCGTCTTGATCCAGGGAATCCAACGGCACCCAATTTTTCTCAGACATATGGTTTAAAAGTTACGTATGCACCTCAAATTTTGATCCAATGGTGGCGCTTAAGTGCTCGAGGGGTAGACATGAAAGTTTGTTCAGGATCAGGTGACTGTCCCAATGAGCCAAATTTCTCAACTTTTTACCATACGGTTCTAGGGGCTGCTATGGACTCTAATGGGAGAAGAGGAGGATGCATAATAATAACAGGAAAAGATAGAAACACAATAGGTTGCAAGCTTTGCTGCTTGCCCCCAATAATAATAATGCTAACAAAAACAATGTTTCCTCCTACCTTTAGGAATCCTCCTCCAAGAGGAATCCTAAATAATTTATCGCTAACGCTAAATTAATGCTTTACACATCTGGTTGTAATAAATCGATATTCTGATTCAATCACCAGTTCATATTTACACTCTTGACAGTGTTTAGTAACATATCTGATAAATGTTTGAATATAAGATGAATAATTTATTTATTGTGAATATTTTAAATATGCATGTTATTGCTATCTGCTTATTGGGTGTGCTCACGCCTTCGGCGAGCACAACCATTGTTCTCTCACATATATATTATTGTGAGAATGCTGTTAAGCATTCTCACTATTGTTTTCCTGTTTCTCTTTATTGTTAGAATGCTGCTTCAGCATTCCAAGTATTGTTCTTTGAATCTTTATTCAACTTCTTCATATTCTTATTCTATTTCTTCCGTGGCACGTTTCAGCGCCTTCAAATCTTCAGCTATTAAAACCGTTCAGCTATCAAAATATTCAGCAGTTTCAGGCCATTCCTGCTATGACTTTTCAGCTTTTTACCTCTTATGCTTGAATTAATATAAATCAATATTCATCATATTTTTAACATGGGTTTCCAATGGAGTTTTCTTTCAAATCCTCTCAAACTTCTTTAAACTTCTTCAACTTCCAAATCCTTCTTCTTCCTCAATCTTTCAGCTAGAGCCACCATTTAAACTTTAAAATGTTGACAAAACCCTAAACTATTTTTTAATAATTCAGCTTTTTGATATCTATTCAACTTTTTTCAATATCACTGATTATGTTTCATGACTTTTTCAAGCCGTTTCTGAGATTTACATGGGTGTGTACGTGAAAGCCTAGAGTGCAGACTGAAACGCTTAGAGTGGAGGGGAGCTTCGGATGTCGTTGAAAAAATATTTCTAGTTTGCAAGCATTGCCACAATTTTCGCTCTTCATGCTTAGTTTTTGAATCAATAGATAGCTAATTTTGTGCTGGTCGTAGACAGTTGTCTGTTGAATCCAACAGACGTACACATTTGTTCAGAGCCCCACGAAAGCGAGACAAAGTCCAACTCTCGCCCCATAGAGACCAATGCAAATCTGGTGACAAAATCGTCAGAGAAAGCAAAAAGAACAAGATTTTGAAACTGCCGGTAGAGTCGTATTTCTGACCGCACAGAAATATAAAGGACATCTCTGGTTTCGGCAGAGTCTTGGGTCTCGGAAAATATGCTTATTTTTGGGATTGGAAGTATAGTTTTGCGTCTAGGTTAACTTGTTTGAGGTGTGGATTCTAGCTAAATTTCTGTTATTCTCTGCCCTCAGCATTCATAGCTGCACCATCACCGTGGCAACCACACAAACAAGCGCCACTCAGTCTATTACACAGGTGATTGTTATTAGCTGATTAGTGGAGACACAGGACAAGCTATTCAGTCAACTCGTCTCATTAAAAGACTAAGAGCACCACAACACAACTACTGCTATATTTTATGCCACTACTACAACTACTAATTCTGCAGATGCTGCTAATATCTCTTTTACTAACTACTTCGCTAATGGAACTGTTTTGTTCTACTACGCCACTGAGTGCGTTTACTTGACCATGAGAAACCCGATTACTAGCAATTGTCGGTTTATGCCATACAATTACTCCATTTACATGTGTAATTAGTTATGCGATTACTCAATAAGCGCGTCTACATGATTCTTTTTATTAATCGTTGTATGTTCCACGGACAAAACTTGCACCATCATCCTTCTGCAACAAAGTGTCGCCGTGTCTTCCTGTATCGGCCCTACTGCTGTATGTTTCATTCAATCAACACATTGAATCCTACTAAGAAAGCCGAGTAAACGCACTCAATGCACACATCTGCTACTGCTATTAGCTACTATCCCAACTATAATGTCAGCTGTTAAGACTATAATATTCTTTTTATGACTAGCTAGCCTAGGCCTACTTCTTTTTCTGTTTAACAGTTCAGCTTTCAGCTTCTCCCGCATTGTATTTCAGCTCTTAGCGTTGTTAGATGATGCAGTTCAGTTTCCACACTGCCTCTTTTGTGTGACTCACACATTTTTGAAATTCATTTCAGCTTGCGGGTATTTTCTCATTTCTGTATTTTCTGCAATTTAAGAAAAATAATTTCATCTTTCAGCATTCCAACGCATTTTCAGCAGGAAATGCCTTTCTAGTTATATCAACTTCTTAGTTCTTCCGCCGTTTTTGGCCTTTAACTCGTCCTGCATACTTTCACCGATTCCTACAATTTTTGTATCAAAACGTTCAGCTCCTTCAGGAGATGATGGCTATGACTTTTGGTATTTCTCACTTTTATACTTTTTAAAATAAGGTTTTTGTGCAAATTATTCTCCCATTAAAAGTAATGGTAAATCCTTTAAAATCATTCAAAAGCTTCCTCCTCTTTCAAACGTAACTTCTTCAGCATACTTTCAGCTAGAGACACCATTCAACCTTTAAAATGTTCACAAGACATTCTGCTATTCCCAAATGATTCAGCTTTTTCAAATATTCAGCCAATTTTGAATTATGACAGTTTGAAATACATTAAAATGTTTGCTCCTTCTTGATTTTTATGAATGAGCAGCCAGCAGAGTGCACACTCTGCTTGCTGTTCTTTTTCTGATATTCAACTAAATTGTCAAACAAATTCCTCTAACGTTCATATAGTGTAACTTACAGAAACAAGTTATACCTTAAAATGTAGGAAAAATGTTCCTCTTTCAGCCAATGTAACTACTAAAGAGCTCACATTGACAGATTTTCAGCTATGAGCCTTGAAGCGAGAGCAGCCTTTCAAATTCTCTCACTAACTTCAATGGAGAGGTGGGTAAAATTCGTCAGAGAAAGCAAGAAGGAAGACGATTTCGAAACTGCCGGTAGAGACATATTTATGACCGCACAGACATATAAATGACATCTCTAGTTTCGGCAGAGTCTTGGGTCTCGGAAAATATCCTTATTTTTTTGATTGGACGTATAGTTTTGCGTCTAGGTTAACTTGTTTGAGGTGTGGATTCTAGGTAAATGTTCGTTTTTCTCTCTGCCTAGCTTGTTAGCTATCACAGCTGCGCCATCACCGTGGCAACCAAACAGACACGCACCATGAAAGCAGAATTGGGTACACATTTTCGAAACTGCCAAGAGTTGTATTTCTGACCGCACAGACATATAAAGGATATGGTTTCGGCAGAGTCTCGGGTCTCGGAAAATATCCTTATTCTTTGGATTGGACGTATCGTTTTGCGTCTAGGTTAACTTGTTTGAGGTGTGGATTCTAGCTAAATTTCTGTTATTCTCTCCTATAGTCGAGCTAGCGCGATGGCTCTCCATAACTAAAAACGGTTTGACTTCTTTTCCACAATCGACCAAATTGGCCAAACAAGGTATGTACATTGAGCTTAAAGTGTACATAATCTAGCTAGGTCGTTTTTATTTGAGCAAGTTTCACAGAAATCTGCAAAAATCGAGGCTCAAGACTGTCATAGCTGACCGTCACGAACAGCCAAACCGGGGCTGGGGTAACAAACGCTCCATAACTGGAAAGTTTTTACTTTTAATTGACGATATTGAACACAGATGTTAAGTAACTTGTCTTTACTCAAATATCTTCTCCGTTTTCAATTTGAAGCAGTATCTAGCTTACTGTAGGAAATATCCCAATGCATCCTCTCTCTAGCTTCGCTTCGGCTAAAGTCAGATGGACAACGATGACGATGCATGCATTGTTCACGCCTACGGTGTTAATGCAGTCTGTACAAATACCACTTTGACACACTTGCAAGAAATGATCCGCTGGTTAGATGTAGCATGATCTTTTTTAATACCCACAATACTGTAGTTCAGCTTTTTTTTGCAGCAGCATATTAATCTGAGTTCAAGTAGCTTTTGCAGTTGCACAACCAACAAAGTCACGTAATGTGACGTGATTGAATTTAAAAGTTGTAATTTTTTTGTCATCTTTGAATTCAGTGTCTGAACAGGACTCGGTGTGCAGGCACACATGATTAGTTTCTCCTCCGTCTTGAACCTGAAACCTAGATTCTAGGTTAGAAATGTTGCCAGTCTGTTGCCAATGACCAACGGTTGCTACGTTTTTCCAGCAAGTTCAAGTCATTCCAGTGTTGTCCTATTACCTTCAAATTCGTTCAACCCGGACTTCAGCAACTAGTTTTCTGCTACATTTTCACATTTTCCTGCAGCTCATCTTTCTGAATTTTTGCCCTTATTGTTTTGCATTTTTCTTCTTCTCTTTTCCTTCTGTTTTCTGCCTTCATCTTGCTCCAGGTCCTTTCAAAAATACCTTTCACAGCAGTACCTTCCAACTGCCAGTACTTTTGCATTTTTCTTCTCTTTTCTGTACTTTTCTGCCTTCATCTTGCTGCAGGTCCTTTCTAACATACATTTCAGGCCTTTTGAAACTCTAGCAAATAATTTTCTGCTAAATTTTCAAATTCTTCAGAATTATTTCTCTTTTTGCATTTTTCTTCTCTTTTCTGTAGTTTTATACCTTCGTCCAACTCCAGCCCCTTTCAAAAATACCTTTCAGGCACTTCAGCTTATAACTTTCTACAAAATTTTCACAATTTTCCGCTTTTTTAGCATGGTCAGCTATCCCCATTCAGGTTTTCAGCATTCTCACTGCTGTTTCGCAGGAACAGCCGTTTCTAGTTATTATTATTTTTTATTGTTTATTTTCGCCCCCCTAAGGATCAGTCAATATTTGGACTACATAGACAACGGAGGTGTCAAAAGTTTCGTCTTGTTAGCGATTGAGTTGCTTGTATTTTTATTTACGTTCCGTTGCATGGTTTAAGTAGAAATTGGGTTTTTGTGCCAAAAAGTGCCTTCCGTCAACAAAGGGTACCCAGTGCTAGCCTACGTCACTACGTCAGCACACGTTAGCAACGACGCATGGATACAACGTGATAGAGACGTTCTAGCACGCAAGTTGGAGCTTGGATTATGAGTGAAAAATGCCAACCCCTAAAATTACCAACCATTGGGCTTTGTTGAGAAAGCAATTTCGAGTGGAACTGCCATCTTCACCTTGTTGAAGAGGCCAGTAGCAGATGGAAAAAGCTACAATTCTCAGAAAGTATGGGCCTGCTCAGAGCATAGGTGGCAATACAGGCCCCACCTCAAAGTTGTCACAAAATTATGGCATTTTGACCCCATGAGGGCAAAATGTCTGAAAGTTTGTATACTTGCGTTGTTGCTCATGGGAAACAAAGAACCAGTGTTGGCATGATGGATTTCTCTCTCAAGTGATTTTTTACTTAAAAATTTCCCATTGATCCAATTGCCTGAAAAGTTGTATACATGTGTGCAATAGGTTTCTCTACTATGACTATTTTTTTTATGTTTTGCAATTTTCTGGAGGAATCCACCATTGCTGTTTGCTGCTACATTTAAACTCTGTTTAAAACTAGACAAGCAGGATGTGCCATTCGTCAGAAGATTCAAAGCCAACACATCAACAAACCAACAAGAGGAAATGCCTATAGAATAATTCCTTTTCAGTGAGGTATGTTAAAATCAGGAAACTGGATCCTCCCCCCTTAGGTGCATGGCTTACGGTAAATACAGCATACCAAAGGGCGTGACCCTTATGACACTGATACTTCTTTGAAAATGATGTTTAAGAACAATAAAAAAGAGTTTTATGATTCTGTGGTTTGTGACCACAACCTTTTTTTCTTAATCAGATTTGAATACTTCAAAATACCAACACTGGAACACAGTGTAAATATTAAAGCAGCAACATTACTGTGACAAAATTAGTAATGCAAATAGATTCATTAATAGTCTTTTTGAGACATTTTCACGAGAGGAGTAGTTGTTTTGTGTTAATCATTAGAAGCGTTGAGCGCCGGCCGCAGTGAAGAAAAGAAAACAATATTCGCACCTGATCTTAGATATGCGTTTTATCACCCAGCACTGTACCTGGCCCGATTATGGTTCAAGTCATGTGTTAAGTTGTTGGTGCAAATTGCATATTCTGAAAACAGCCTGACAGATGTAGCCTATTCATGGTTTACCAGGGCAAACAAAGACAAATTAATCCTGTGCACAATGCAATGCCGGAGATTAGTCATTCTATTTAGTCCATGGATGTAGGCTAAAACGAACGTAGGCCTATGGCAAAAATGTACGCCGAACACAGAACGCATGCTTGAAAGTTGACAACTAGGCCTACTTGTGAAACATTATATTTAAGGGTTCTTGACTAAAGACCAAATTTGCTGATTCACTACTTGATTAGGAGGGGGGATGGGATTGTACTTTGTACAGACACAAACAGCCTACATACAAAACATTACATCTAGTACATCCGCGCTAGCATAAGCAGCCCAGGGAAAACCAGCTGCACCGTGATGCAAATCAAATCACATCACGCATGACGCGCCCCCAACTCAACTTGAAGCTTAGGTAAACAAAAACAAAATATAGCTGCAAGCAACAATGGCGGATTCCTCCAAAACATTGCCAACCATTTAAAAATGTATATTCTTCACAAATTGTCACTGTATAGAACCGGGGTCACCAACCTTTTTGAAACTGAGAGCTACTTCATGGGTACTGAATACAACGGGCTACCAGTTTGATACACTATTCTGAAATAACACATTTGCTCAGTTTACCTTTAGTTATATATTATTATTAATGATACTCATCCATGTGAAGACACTGATCACGTTAATGATTTCTCACAATAATTATCAACAATGACTTAACAAGGTGGGAAACAGATAATATCAATATTCAACACTTTATTTCTTTTAATCTCAGCAATTGTTTAAATGTTCAGATGATAACTTTTCATAGGAAAAATGTCCCATTTTCGCTAGCTACTGACAAACCCTTTAACAAATCATGAGCTCGGTACAACGGAAAAGCAAAACAAACCAGGTTCCTATATGAGTGAATACGGGCGCATTGAAGATGACATGTAAATTCCGATTGCGTCAGTAATTTTTTTGGCCCTATTTGTATGTGTATCTATTGGCTGGTTAAGCACTGTAGGGAGATGTTTTTTTTTTGTCTCGTTCCAGTGATTGGCACACCTGGGTGATGGCGTCGGATATTTTTTGTCATTTAGCACACACCAGATGCATTATATGCGTTAGCATGTTAGATATATTTCCACTCACATACCCCACAACCAGTGACGTGCGGTGATGTCAGTAAGAGGCTAGGCACTGAGTTATGAAAGCCAGTTACCACATTTTTGGAATAAAATCGAGCTTGGAGAAATTCCTCAACTCCGTGATATCGGCAGACACCGCTGCTGTCATTTTGACTTGAATTTTGCGGGGATTACGCTTACAATGTAGCTGGTGTAATGAAGTTAGCTGCGCAAATGTAATATTATATTATATAATGTAATATCTCGATTTTAATTGGTCCATGTTTGATACGTAACGGGTAATTACTGGCATAACATATTTATGTGTAAAGTCACAGCAGAGTTGTGCTTTTCAACGTACATGTAGAAGAATACAGGATCGAAGTGCGCAAGTGAGTTTTTCGCTTGTCGTCCGCAGTGAATGTACAGTAAAAGCACTGCTTATTCTACAATTTTTTTTGTAGGCTATTTGATTATGCGTAACTGCTACATTTGTCTAACCTGGCTCTGCCCTCCTACGTACTTCCGCTCAATTTTGATTTTGCTTCTGTACTAGGTCTGAGATTTCGGTGTATTAGTCGGTTTTCAGAAACACATTTTTTGTAGATCCAATCAGCGAACAGAGGGAGTGGCTGAGAACGATGACGTTGATGTCATGCATTAGTTTGAGTTGTAGTTCAGTAATGGCGGCAGAGAAAGATGCGAGCGAAGCTATTCGGTCTGTTGTGGCAACGCTGCCGAATATCCATAAGTTAAAGCCGGAGCAAGAACAATCCTTGCTGAGTTTTGTTGGTGGCCATGATGTTGTGGCCCTCCTCCCCACGGGGTTCGGGAAAAGTTTGATTTTCCAGCTACGGCAGCTAGCTCCGTTACAGTAGTGGTGAAGGAGTTGGCTAAGGCGAACGCTAGTGATTGGTTATGGCAGATCAGAGTGGCTCTGAGCAGATCCAATCGTTTTAAACTTCAACAGAGTACCCGTCTTCAAGGAAGTTAACGCTTGTCAATGGAGCAATCCCAGACCCTCTGTACAAATGAAATGTACGAGGGTCTGGTTAGGACCAGGCTAACATTTGTCATCGTAACGTCTTAACAATTGGAATAACACACATATTGCATATACAGTACTGTGCATAAGTCTTGGGCACCCAAGATTTTTTACACAAATAATGTGTTATACTGTATTTCTTCAATTAAATGCTACAGCTTTTCTTGAATTACATGTTTCGATGAGGGCGGTGTGTACACGAGGGCAGCTTTTATTATTATTATTTAATTCGTAATTAAGAACAATACAGGAATTGCGCAAAGCAGTTTATTAATTAGTAGGCGACATCTCTGGTGTCTCGTCGGTGAGGAGGCAGATGAGGAAACTAATAGTGATGAAGAAAGTTTTGTACCGTACCTATTTGTAGTAAAAAAATAATTAGAATTATAGTAAATCTAAATTTAATGTTGCTGCATTTTTTCGTTTAAGTGTATCAGATTTGAATGCAACGTTTAATCAAAGAAATATATGTAATTTAATTTTTTTATTTTGCAGCAGTATAAAAGTAAAATTTTGCTCAACCCTTTGTTACATTTTTAAATTTCATTATTTCTTAAAGCATTTTTCCTTAACCTTTTTTATTTTTATTGTGCCTAAGACTTTTGCACAGTACTGTATATCACAAGAATAAACTGTAAAAATACATAAAATAAAATGATTTAATAAACATTTTTACGTTTGAATTTTGGCTGGGTAGGCAGTGCCTACCTTGCCTACCAAGACTGCGTGTCACTTCCCACAACTGCTGAACAACGCCGACACACAGTGTTCGTCTTATCCACCACTCTCTCGCCTGTACTACTGTAACTGAATGGGAAACCGAAGTTTTCCCAAACTTGCAATCTTAAAAAGGCCGGCGGGTCCTCTATCTCTCGTGGATCGCCACCACTCGCCATACTCGCCCTTAGTGTCGCTAGCTAGCCTATCTCTGACTCACGGCGGCGCCAATCAGAGCTTCAGAGCTACAGATGAGATGTCCCTAAAGCAGTGGTTCCCAAACTTTTCTGGCTCACGTCACCCCTAAACATATCTCTCTCCATCCACGGCACCCGTATTTTTTAACTTTTTACTCTCAACCTCCTTTGTGTCATATTTGAACTTTATGCCATTTGATTTAACCTTGTGATATGTTGAATAGGCTATAACTGCTTTTATTATAGGCATTACATTGAGAAAGTGAGGTTTATCTAATTTGTGTTATATTCAAATAAACCACTCTCTTTAATTCAACTCATTTACTATATATTTATTAGAACTTTTGAATAGTCAACAGAATATGAACAGACAACGTCTGTCCCTGTCACAACTATATCACTGTCACCCTGAATATCTCATCTCCGATAACTTGTTCAACTACATGCAACTTGTTCAACTACATGCTCTTATGGTTCTTCCCTTTGGGACTTATTTAGTTTTAACAATGTATGCTTCATGTTTTGGCGACCCGCAATGTTTGGGACTATCTCGTTGTTATGATCAGTGACCTATGCACTTTTGTAAAACTCTCTTTTGGAAGTCGCTTTGGATAAACGCGTCTGAATGCATAAATGTAATGTAATGTAATGGTAGCATGGTTGTCCAGTTCTTTGCAAACTAAAAACGTATCTGTAAATGTGTCCTCATCCACGTATCTCACGTTAGCGATCAGCTGGCAAAGGCCACTAGCATCAGTGGACTCGTCTATTTGAAGCGCAAATTTCCACCTTAGCCGTAGTTTCTCATTCAGTATACAGATTTCATGTCCTCCCGACATATCATCAATGCGACGTTTGATCGTGTTATTAGAGAGGGGGATTTTTTCTTTTGCAGCATCTGGCCCTAGCATTACCTCATCCATTTTTTGCAGGCTGGTAATATGAGCGACTCTGCTAAAGTGTGTGGCTTTTTAGATTTAGCAAACAACTCGGCAACTAAAAAAACTAGCCTTTTGTGCCTTCTCATACACGCACGGTGGAAAGCATACGTTCGCTCTGTGTGGTATTCTGTGTTTTAAGTCCTTTAAAATATTAAATGTCTTTGTTCTGGTGTGCCGGGTGCTTGGTCTCCAGGTGCCTTGCCAATTTGCTAGGCACCATGGCTGCATTAGCCAACGTCTCCCTGCAGACCAGGCATACTGGTGTGGGGCACGTTACCTACTGGAGGTACGAGTCATTATAATGCCTCACTTTTCTCTTTGCTGAATTCGATTCCGATGTCTGTTCCTGTGGAGGTGGATGCATTCTCTTTAAAAACGTATCCATTGCCCATACCTGCACTCCTCCATCTGCTGTCAATACGGAATAACGAACAAAGTCAACGAAAGAACTGTTGTTGACGTTCAGCCCTGAATCAACTGTGAACTGTAGCCGATTGTAGTTTGTGCCGCAAATAGCCGACATTTTGTATTGATATAATAACAATAAAATGAATTTTAAAATGTATTATGTTTTTTTTTTTCATTAAATGATCAAGCCTTGGGCCATTCCGCGGCACCCGAGCATGCGTCACGGCACCCCAGGGTGCCGCGGCACCCACTTTGAAAACCCCTGCCCTAAAGTATAGGAGTATCTAACAGTAGTTCCGCATTACATTAATTAATTTGCACGCAAGTTTTATTTATTTTTATACCGTGTATTCTCCGTGTAATTTCATGCAGCGAACCGTGACGCCCGTACCGTACGGTTAGGTACGAATACATTTACAGTTCCACCTCTAACACAAATACAAGGAAAACAAAGCTTACAAACTGGTTGGTAGCTAGTACTGTAGCTGGCTACCAGCTGGTACATCCAGTGCTTTGGAGAACTGTGTTTCAACTACAGAAGAGCACATCCTAGCAGGACTAATGAACCATTTTGCTCACCTGGAAAATCCGGCTGTGCTCCGTTTTGCTCCTAGCTTCAGACCTGACCCCTGGACCGGTAAGTAACTTGTACAGCTGAGCTAACTATTGCTGCTGCGTAGAGCTAACTAGCATGAAGGGCGAAAACACAGGGTGTTGAGTGTTTCCCCTATTAGTGTATTAGTGTATCCCCCCCAGGGGGCCTTCCCCTTCATTTTCAATGGAAGTCACGTGACAGGCCCCGCAAGGCAGCCTAGCAAAAGAAGCAAACCCTATTATATGTGTTTATTAGGGCATTTGTGGACAAGCAACGTCAGTATGTTGTCAATCAAAAAGAAACTAGCTAGCCTAACACAGCTAGCACAGTAGGCTATTTGCAAGGAAGTAAATGCTATTCCCAGCACCACACAGTCGCTTGTGGGAAGCAAATAGGCGAATTCACACAAATGTAGTCGCTGCCAGTGGATCTCGTGTACTCATCGACAGGCGATCAGGTATATAACAAGGGCAACGTTGCACAAACTTTAGGTCGAATATAAATGTAACTTTTGTATATATATATATTCTTTTTTTTCTTCTTTTTTCTAATCAATGTATTTATTCCCAGGTGTTTTGCATCTCCCCTTTTAGTTAGCAGGGGAAGAATGCAAACAACGATAATCACCAGTTAACTTGATTTCAATTGGCAAGAACTATAGATTTATACAATAACAGGCTTAAAATGAACTGACAACAATACGACTTGCAGTTCTCAAGGACGCACACACGCAATCTCAACTGCGGTGTGAAGCGCGTGTCCGTGCAATTCTCCGACATGCACTCTAATAATCACTGCTGATAGACGGCCTAAAATTTTGTACAGTCTGATTTCTGATACCGTCGCAGCAGAAATGTAGCCATAGAGGAAACACTGCACTATATATTATCATTCCAGGTTAAGAATACCAATGGAGGCTGCGTTGGAAATCGTAAATCAAACTTTTGTCAGCATTTTGAGTGGAAATATCATTTGCATTTGTACAGGTGTATTCGTGCACGTTGGGCTGGCCCTCGCAGTGGAACGACTAGTTTACTGGCCGCTCTGTCCATTCGCGCACCTCACAGTTGCGTATTGATCAGACAAGAAGACACGCTTATCAACTCGATTACTATTGATCAAAACAGAACGAGGGTTCGGCTGTAGCCTACTTGAAACATACTATTGAGAACATATTCGCTGACATGCATTGCACGCGTGATGAACACAGCTTTTTATTTATATTTTCATCGCAGACTTTTTTGGCCTTTGGCGCTCGGGAAAACGGCTTTTGCGCGCTTCAAAATTTTCTCTATGCAGGAAAAACCCTGGGATTATGGGGGGGGGGGGGGGGGGGGGGGGGGGACTGGCAAATTAGCCCATAGCTGTAGCACCGAGTGATATGGGCTAGCTATGGGCTAATAGGTAGATAGCTATGGGTAGGCTAATAGCTATGGGTAGATAGGTAGATTTAGCCTAGTTTATTGGCAATGGGGCTAACGTTGTTTCATGTTCCTGACTGTTTCATTCAAATAAATAACCCGTGTTGTTATGTAAATCTTCAATTCACGATGCATGTTTGTCCAGATCTTTGTCATGTTATTTTTCAGCAAGATGTCTAGAGCAAGCTAACTGAAGCTGAGTTGGATCACGATATAGTTTGGTTGCTAAGCTGTAACGTTCTACCCACCTAAGTCAATCCAGTTTGCTTCGACAACAGAAGTGGAAACAACTAACATTATCATTTCAATGATATCTAGTCAATCTGTTGAAAACTGTGTTGTGTAGACACAATAGATTTATTTGCGCGTTTTTATTTCAAGTTTCCACCTTCGGTGTTTCAGTGAGTGCTGTTGGCCGTGTTGCGTTTTTGCTCCCCAGCTTCACTCGTTGAAAATATTACATTTACATTTTAGTCATTTAGCAGACGCTCTTATCCAGAGCGACTTACAGTAAATACAGGGACATTCTCCCCGAGGCAAGTAGGGTGAAGTGCCTTGCCCAAGGACACAATGTCATTTTGCACAGCCGGGAATCGAACTGGCAACCTTCAGATTACTAGCCCGATTCCCTAACCGCTCAGCCACCTGACTCCCTATTATATTAATGAGCATACCATAAAAGGAGAAAAGCTAGTGTTTTTTCCCGGGAAAATTTCAGAGGATCTATCAGGGGGCATAGAACAGCACCCGGGCCATTTTCAACCCAACCAATGTTACATACCCTATTCGGAGACCTTAAGGAACAGTGTGAAATACCCAAAAAACCCAGTCAATCACCCCTTTAACTTGAGCCTAAACCATGCAACGGAACATAAATAAAAATACAAGCAACTCAATCGCTACCAAGACAAAACTTTTGACACCTAGATTGTCTATGTAGGCCAAAAGCGCCTGAAAGGTATTTTTGAAAGGGGCTGGAGCTGGACGAAGGTATAAAACTACAGAAAAGAGAAGAAAAATGCAAAAAGAGAAATAATTCTGAAGAATTTGAAAATTTAGCGGAATTTTTTTTGCTGGACTTTCAAAAGGCCTGAAATGTATGTTAGAAAGGACCTGCAGCAAGATGAAGGCAGAAAAGTACAGAAAAGAGAAGAAAAGAAGAAGAAAAATGCAAAACAATAAGGCCAAAGATTCAGAAAGATGAGCTGCAGGAAAATGTGAAAATTTAGCAGAAAACCAGTTGCTGAAGTCTGGGTTGAACGAATTTGAAGGTAAAAGGACAACACTGGAATGACTTGAACTTGCTGGAAAAACGTAGCAACCGTTGGTCATTGGCAACAGACTGGCAACATTTCTAACCTAGAATCTAGGTTTCAGGTTCAAGACGGAGGAGAAACTAATCATGCTACATCTAACCAGCGGATCATTTCTTGCAAGTGTGTCAAAGTGGTATTTTTACAGACTGTATTAACACCGTAGGCTTGAATAATAACCGAAGGCGTGAAGCTAGAGAGAGGATGCAATGGAAAATTTCCTACATAAGCTAGATCTACTGCTTCAAATTGAAAACGGAGGCCATCTTTTGATTAAAGACAAGTTCCTTAACCTCTGTTGTCAATATCGCCAATAAAAAGTAAATACTCTGCAGTTACTAAGCATTTGTTTGTAGCTAGGTAATGAATAGTTATTAGACCGTATGTGACCTGGTTTTGCCGTTCTATTAGCAGCCATGATGACAGTAGCGTCACTAGAATGGCCATAACTAACAAAAGATCAAATATCGAATCTGTCCGCTGTTCTACATTGCCAACATAATTACGTATATTTCATTCCAAGACTCTGCCGAAACCATAGATATCCTTTATGTGTCTGTGCGGTCAGAAATACAACTCCTTTTGCAGTTTCAAAAACGTTCATGGTGCGTGTCTGTTTGGTTGCCACGGTGATGCAGCTGTGATAGCTAACGAGCTAGGCAGAGAGAAAAACGAACATTTACCTAGCATCCACACCTCAAACAAGTTGACCTAGACGCAAAACTACACATCCAATCCAAAAAATAAGCATATTTTCCGAGACCCAAGACTCTGCCGAAACTAGAGATGTCTTTTATGTCTGTGTGGTCAGAAATACGACTATCTGCAGTTTCAAAATCTTATTCCTTCTGCTTTCTCTGACGAATTTTACCCACCTCTCCATTGAAGTTAGTGAGATAATTTGAAAGGCTGCTCTTGCTTCAAGGCTCATAGCTGAAAATCTGTAAATGTGAGCTCTTTAGTAGTTACATTGGCTGATAAGAGGACAATTTTTCCTACATTTTAAGGTATAACTTAACTTAATAACTTGTTTCTGTAAGTTAAACTATATGAACGTTAGAATAATTTTTTGACAATTTAGTTGAATATCAGAAAAAGAACAGCCAGCTCATTCATAAAAATCAAGAATGAGCAAAAGTTTTCATGTATTTGAAACTGTCATAATTCAAAATTGGCTGAATATTTGAAAAGGCTGAATCATTTGGGAATAGCTGAATGTCTTGTGAACATTTTAAAGGTTGAATGGTGTCTCTAGCTGAAAGTATGCTGAAGTAGTTACGTTTGAAAGAGGAGGAAGCTTTTTAATGATTTGAAAGGATTTACCATTACTTTTAATGGGAGAATAATTTGCACAAAAACCTTATTTTAAAAAGTATAAAAGTGAGAAATACCAAAAGTCATAGCCAACATCTCCTGAAGGGGCTGAACGTTTAGATTCCAAAATTGTAGGAATCGGTGAAAGTATGCAGGACTAGTTAAAGGCCAAAAAACCTACGGAAGAACTAAGAAGTTGGAATAATAAAGAGAAACAGGAAAACAATACAATAATATATATGTGAGAGAACAAAGGTTGTGCTCTCGCCGAAGGCTTGAGCACACCCAATAATAATAAGAAGAAGATAGAAAAGGTAGAAGCTTCGCTGCTTGACCCTCAAAAATGACTTACTGAGACAAAATCAGTGTTTAGAGTGCAACATCTACCTCTGGCTTGGTCTGGAATTCTTACCTATTTGTCTTCGGTGAATCACGCTGGGGGGTGACTGGGAGGCCTTGGGCTCAAGAGGGGGTGAGGTTGAGCAGTTTACATGAGCAGGGGCCAAAGCATGCAACTCGGCATGGTCAGACAGTATATCCAGGTGAGGCTTGTAGATGTCATCCTCAGATATCCAGGAGTAGGAATGCTGGACACAGAAAGAAGAGTTACTGCTGGGTCACCATAACAAAAGACTGCTGCTGTGTCTGCAGTCGTTTATTGTTCTAGAGGGAGCGCATTGGTAAAAATAGAATATAGTTATGGAACGCAACAGGTCCTAGTATCATGTACTTGTGTTGAATAGTTTCAGTTTCATCACAAGCTGCAGTTTTATGATATACAGATGAGGGACAATAGCCCCTTTATTAAGAGATCCCGCAATTTAGCAACCTTTTGCAAAAGCCCCACTCCAAAACTTCCTTGACCAATCCTACCTAAGCATCCAGTCACTACTTGAAGAAGGTCCGTTAAGCTTTTGGTCATTAAGGCGTAAAAGGAACCTACAAATCCATTAGCAAGTGTACTGCTCAAGAAAACCGTCTCATTTTCACATTGACAAAACTATGAAGATTTTATTCTATCGTGCTTTAATTGAATCTATTTTATAATTTTCTTTAGTGTCATGGTTCATAAATCTATCCTTAAAGAACCGAAATAGTTTGAGTCAAATTGTCAAATGTTCTAGTAGCCTGATTGGGGAGTCACAGTTTAACCCAGTTACAGCTGGCTGGCTCGATATTTAATGACGACTCCCATCCTTTGCACAGTGAATTTCAGCTTCTTCCTTCTGGATGAAGGTTTATTGTTCCAAAGTGCAGAACGAAGCGGTATAAAAACAGGTTTGTTTTCCAGAACAGCTTGAATAAGTCCAAGCAACGTTGCATCTATATTACAGTACTAGCAATGTCGATTTTATTGTTTATTTATAATGTTTTTAAATGTTTGGAACATGGAGCAGCAGTTTTATCATGTTGTTTAGATTTTTAGGTCATACACTATTTGTGTTCTTGTAAATATGTCAAACGTACGAACTCACCCACTACAGACCAAATTTACCTATGGGTATAAATTAAGTAAACTGAGCTACACCGAAAGCTGACTGGAGTCATTTCTCCCCTTTCCAAAGCCCATGGGTAAAACTGTGTGGGATGCCCAATTCTCTGCTAAATATCTAAAAGATCAAAAACTTCTTGTCTGCTGTGTTCCAACGTAGCTACTGTACTCTTTATAAAAATTTGCAAATCCTGTTTAGCAAATGTTACCTCACATCTAACATAGCATTGGTTCTAGCTAGACAATGACAACAGATTACTAGCCAGCTACTGTAGAGCTACGTATTTATAATCTACAAAATGTATTAGAGCTAGGCTACAGTATATGTTGTGTTGCATTTATAGTGGGTCTCAGTGCTGGAAGCTTCACATAGCCGACATTTTGAAGATTATAAACTTGAACATGACATCCCAAAAACCAATTACACATTTATTTAGCTTTAAATCCTTGAAACAATTTAACCTTGACCACTACATACTGTACTGTAGTAGTAGTGTCTGTTGAATTCTGTGTGCTTCAATTATTATTATGGCCCCTCCCTAGTTGATTTAATTATTCTGAATATATCCCTCCACTTCATTTTGCAATCCCTTTTGCCTCGTTCTGGAGGATATTGTGGATGTATTACTCCAAAAAGAATCACTTACACTGACTGGCAGTATGCTAATTATAGCAGTTTACAGTAGTACCCGCTATACAAAGAAGCAAAGCTTGACGGGCTAGCAACAGTAACTAAGGCTTTTGCAAAAGGTCAATTTCCATAGAGATCCATCACTATGCCAACATCGCTTGTTCACCCTGAACCAAACAAATCCTGCATAATGCTGCCCCATGTGTGATTTTGGATTCAGAATCAGAGGTGTGACGGCAGCATCTAGCATGTAGTCCCGTCATGTCGGCGAACCTTTGCTGCCAGCTTTATGCCAGTACAACAATGACCCCCCATTTCGTGTTTTTACCCTTTATACAGAACTGCAAGGAGGTATAAAGGTACAACATTCCCACCGTAAACAGGCTGTGTAAAAGGGACTAACGTCGCAAACAATGTACAAGTTTCATAAAGCACTCGAAGATAAAAAGGTCAGGGCAATCATATGACGAGTCACGACTCAGGACAGAGGGAGGGGAGGCAGGCACTTTGCTTACAGAGAGAAAGTCTGCAGACATTTTCCGGCTATGCATGCAAGCAGATCGCCATAGATCCATTTTGCTTGAAGGCTCTGAGACACTCAATGAGGAATTCTCCGCCTTCTTCTCTTGTCCATTATTCCTTATTTGAGGAGTCTCAGCAATCGCAAGGTCAGGCGTCTTCTCAACTTTTCCTACAGGCCCGATAAGGGAGGGTTTTATTGCTGAGGGCACAAATATCTCTGTTGGCGGCGACTCCTGGTCTCGGATCTCAAGTTGAAGGTCAGAGAGGTCTGGGCAAAGTGCAGCATGGCCCTGGGTCTCACTGTCGGGGCAAAGTGCAGCATGGCCCTGGGTCTCACTGTCGGGGCAAAGTGCAGCATGGCCCTGGGTCTCACTGTCGGGGCAAAGTGCAGCATGGCCCTGGGTCTCACTGTCGGAGCCATTGATGGCGGTGGTCTCAGAGAAGAGGTTGGTACCAGAGCTGGAGACGTATGAATCTTCACGCATGGAGTCTTGACTGGAGTGGCCACTCTTTCTGTAGTACACAAGCGCAAGAGGAACGGCACAAGATTGTATTCCATGTTTAACTTTTCAGTTCATTCAATTATGAAGTTAATTAATTAAGATAGTATTCCTTGATATATTTTATACATATCATGTTTATATATACACATCACTAACTTCAAATTGCCAAATACATCACTTCATTAAATTATGAAGTTAATTAAGATAGTAGTCCGAGTATTCCGTTGATGATAGGAGCATATCTCCCAACCCTACTGCATGCATTACTTACTCTATAAGAGGCCTCTTGGTGTTGTGTTCTAAAATCGAGGATATCTCAAGGTCACATGGCCAGGGCTCCTTGTCTGAGCTCCTGGGGTCATGACCCTGCAGCAGGCTGTCAGAGCTCAGGCTGGAAGAGAGTTGAGATGAACCTGTAGTGTCCAGGCTCAAATTGGATGAGTTCAGGGGGGACCGTCCTCCCACTACTGCACCCATCCCCCTCCCCATCACTGCTCCCAACCCCACTTGCTGCACCTCTACTGTGTCCGACCCACAGGACGACTGGGACGCTGTATCCCAGGACTCCTGGCACTTAGAGTAGGAGGAGCCACTGGCCCCATTAAGGAAAAGGTCAACGGTTTCACCTTGGGAGGCAGGGCAAAGGCCAGAAAGAACCAGCGGGGTGGTGGTCCACTCGTTCAGCACAGAAGACTTGTAGGACAGGTTAAAGGTGAGGGATCCCAGGCCCTGGAGGTAGCTGAGCAGCACCTCACGCTCTTCTGGGTTCAAAAGCAGAGCGTTGGGTTGATAGTGGCCCTGCAGCTTGGAGCCCTCACGGAACAACGCAGCCAAGTAACATTCCACCAGGCCATGGTTGAGGGCTAGCCGTACCCAAGCTCGGCAACGGCCCACGTCAGTGCCCACGAAGCACAGCTTCTCCACCTCTGTAATCACGTCACTATGGGGAGAGTGACATCATGGCATTTTATAATTAAAAGTACTTTACGTGTAATTGTGTACAGTATAGACAGTGTCCAAATGGTATCCATTTGCTGTAGGTTATTAACAGTGTTGGGAAGGATACTTTCAAAACATTTTTTTTTACAGAAAACATGCCCAAAAATGTATTTTGTAACGTATTCCGTTACTCAATCTGAGTAACATATTCTGAATACTTGGATTACTTCGACATTGAATTGCATTTTTTAAGTGCAGGAATGCGGCCATCAAATCCTGCTTACTAAACTGCGTTTCCCGATAACAATGGATCTTAGTTGTTACGAGGGTTCTCTACTAGCAAAATAACAAACCATCGTTATTTCTTACATGCGTTTCCCGAACATGCTCGTAAGGAGATCACTTGTACGTGTCTCTTAAGAACTACTTGAGAGTGGATGAGAGGCATGCTTTGGCCAACTATGGTACGCAAGTTTGCATCCCCCGTGCATGTGATGGCCATGCATTGGCTTAGCCAATAGCATTGCAGAAGGAAAGAACGAGAGGCAATGACATGGGAGCGATAGATGTAGTTGTGTTTCGTACAGTGTAGAAACCACCAGATAGAAGTTCTGGGAAATGCATTAATTTAGTTGCCTTAATTTATTTAGAGAGTGAATAAACTTGTGAAACAGATAAGTATCGTAATGTAATCCATTGATTTCAACAATGTAACTCTATTCTAAATACCAACTATTTAAATTGTAACTGTAACGGAATTTACTCATAATTTGTATTCTGAATACGTAACGCCAGTACATGTATTCCGTTACTCCCCAAGACTGCTTATTAAACACATCACAATCCATTATTAAATATTCTCAGGTATTATCAAGTATTGATTCTGTCTTCTGTATTATCAGATACTAAAAGTGGATATTGCAGTTGGTGCACTGCTTTTACTGCAACTCACCGATGAGTGACGGTCTTGAGCAAACTCCAGAAGACCGGCTGAGGTAGCGGTCCCCGGGAGCCTTCTTTTCGGTTGCGGCCCCCAGCCTCATAGCGGATATACTTGCTCTTGATCCCGTGGATGAAGACAGCCTCAAGGGCACAGCACAGGAGGTTTGCGTCCCCGTCCTCGCTGGTCACCATAGCATCGGTCGTCACATAACGCTTCTGCAGAACCTTGAGTGCCAGCGCCAACTTCTCTTTGATGCACTAGAGGACATAAAAGTGTCTGATTATTGAAAGTCTCTCGCCTAGGGTGCCAGAAACGACACTGAACGAAACATCCCAACTTTCCCACTCTACGACCAAGCCCTACCAATTTGAGTTACACAATGCTGGAAGTAACTTTCTACCACAGTGGAAACAACTCAAAGGCAGAAAAAACGAAATAATCTCAGTCTTGAGGTAACCTATTGTGTTTAAACTAATATCCAAACAGTCAGAGATTTTTCATGTGTACTTACATTTTCCAACTGATATTTCTGTTTATTTTAAATAAGTATGCATACTTAATATTTAAGAAGATTGCAGAGATTAAAAAGCATACATTTGTTGCTGCTCATTTACACTTCAGAATGCTAAGAGTGAAGTGTAGAATGACACGGTTCTCTTCTCATTTTCCAAGAGAGGAGAGGAGAGTGCAATCATCCAATCCACCAAGCAACTCAAAACGAGAGTGAATACCAACAGAATAATTTTGCAGGGGATTTTGGCAAATTTTTTTGGGCCGCTACCCACACGGTTAGCTATGTTGCTCATTCCACGAATGCACGATCCTTACAAGTTGTACCTCGTTGTAAAGGTGACTAATCAGGCTTTCCAACGATATAAAATACAATACCAATTGGTATTATTAAAGGGGAGGAATAATCAACCGAAATAACGTTTCCAAACTTTTTTTGAGGAGTTTATATTTATTTTTCTTTGTGAGACCACACATTCATAAATGTAGGCCTACGTTTCAACTAGCGTCCACCTAGCTCTTGACGCTCCTCAGCAATGTTTATGAAAATGTCGATATAATACAAATTAAAAACGTTATGTCACAGCTAGGGCTGGGCGATATGGCCTAAAATGTTTATCACGGTATAATTCGTAAGCACAGACTGTATCGGTATATATCACAATATATTAGTTATTCTTAAAATGTAATGACAATGCATTACGCACTGCAGCGGCTAATCTACCGCACTCGGACTGATTTGCATTGGGTAACTCCGGTGTGTCACATGAGTTTTCCAAATTTTGCAGTGTTTAATTGCCACGGAAGAGCGACTTCTCAGTAGCCTACGCGTTCAACAGTAGCCTACGTTTATGGGATCGCAAGAAAACTCTTGTAGTGAGTTAGCTCTACCTATAAACAATTATTACATGGCTGAATACTCAATTCTGTTGGCTTACAATAAACATTTCACAATTCTAACCAACTTGGCATTGGATTTGTCAAACGCATTCTGGTAGATTCATTTTCACGCACATACGGCTTTCAGGTGGTGAAAACGATTGCTAGTGTTTGGCTAGCACAATTCAACGACACAACTTACAGATAGTGTTTGTTGGTCGATGTCGGATAACTTGAAACCAAACCATTTCCAAACGACAGAAGAGGCCCCCTTTTTTACCAATTCGTCCCGCAAATCAACCCCACTGGCTTTATTTTCAGACATCATTAACGCTTGCTTACACTTGCCAACAAAAGCAGTTTACTCATATGAATGTTTGCTTCCTCGGAGTTGCTCTAGCTTGTTTGTTGACTTTCATTGGCTGGGATAATGCGTGCAGCGCATGCTGCATGTTTTTTTTGGTAAAAGATACAAATTTGAACTAGCCCGCTAGGCAGTATCACTTACTTATATTTTATACCAAACAGAAACACTTAATATTTAATACATTTATGAATATATCGTGATATCCATGATATGGCAAAATCCATATCATGGCACAACGCAATACCGGTATTCGCGTTCATACCGGTATACCGCCCACCCCTAGTCACAGCATTGTGGAGAAATGTCAAGTTTGACACTGCACAAGGCAGATGCTACACATACGGTTTAAGAATGTGTTTACATAGTCAAATCTCAAAGTAAGAGCCTGTAATTTGGTGTGCAGCAATATAAAAGGTGTGTACATATCGGTGAGTTATTTTCTTTCTTTTGTTGCTGCTGCATATCTTCTTTAAGAAATTAATGGAAGAAACGGTCGTAGATGATAGTGGGGTCTGGAATGTTGCAGAGTTTGAATGGACGATAATGGGGCCGCTCACTCTAGCCATCTCCCAGAAGTTAACGAGCTGCTAAACTAATGTTCTGTAGATAATCACGCGTGTGTTCGTGATGTTAGTGACGTTTCTGACTGTGGCTAGCTAATTAGCCACCATTAGCTTCACTTTTCGCCACAAAAAATTAAATTAAGCCTAAACCATGGAACGGAACGTGAAATCCAATTCAAGCAGCGTAATCGTGACGAAGACGAACACTTTGAAACCGACATTGTCTATGTAGTGCAGAAATTGAGGGACGAGTTGGGGTGGGAAAATACATAATAAATAAATAATAATATATATACAGGTGCTGGTCATATAATTAGAATATCATCAAAAAGTTGATTTATTTCACTAATTCCATTCAAAAAGTGAAACTTGTATATTATATTCATTCATTACACACAGATATATTTCAAATGTTTATTTCTTTTAATTTTGATGATAACTGACAACCAAGGAAAATCCCAAATTCAGTATCTCAGAAAATTAGAATATTACTTAACCTTTGTGTTATCTTCGGGTCATTCTGACCCATCAGTCATTGTGACCCACCGTCGTATTGTGACAACTTTACCGCATACAAAAACAAAGTGAATCTTTTTCTTTTAACCGTTGGGCTGTCTCAGACCCCCCACATTGCGAAAATTGTTTTTAATTAAGTTATATTAATGTTATTGTTGAATTTGTTCAATAAAATCTTATTGTAACAACAAATTGGTTTGCATTGGCTGAAAAATGTGGTAAGGCAAGTAAAAAAAAACATGGCTTGTACAAAAAGCAGTTAACATTTAAAAGTCTACATAGGCTATTTATCAGAGAAATGTTTTTGATTTGTATGCTCTACTGGGATAAAAAATTAAAGGAACTGATCAGGACAGATATAATTTTCTTTAGGAAGCAGAACCACATACATGGGCATATTGCCAAGGCACTTGTCCGGCTGGTGAGCTGAAGTAGTTGCGGAAGGTTTCCCGCGCTCTTAGGGCTTCTGCCAATGCCCTGTTTCCCCGCAGGTTCCTCATTGGACCTAGGATGCTCTCTCCACCATCATCTTCAGCTGGCTCCCCATTGTCTGGATTCTGACCCTCCTCAGCAGAATGCAGATATGGATAGTATGCATGTTGCCTTCACAATACCGTCTACTGCATCAGGGCACACTTGCAGTCTTCGACAGTAGACTCGCCAGCGTTGCATGAGGATGCCAAAACAGTTCTCCACTATGCGGCGTGCTCTTGAGAGTCGGTAATTGAAGACTCTCATGTCCTCTTGAAGGTGTCGCTCTGGATAAGGCCGGAGGAGGTAGGACTTCATTGGGAAGGCCTTGTCAGCCACAACCACATATAGAACATGTCCCAACTCTGGTGCAGAAGGTAAGAGAGCTGGTGGGGGGACATCAAGGTCACCTGCCTGGAGGGCTTTGCCAAGTTGAGAGTTGGCAAAGATGCCTCCATTGCTGTTGCTGCCAAAACCTCCAACATCAACAGCCAGAAATCGGTAGTCTGCATCTACCAGGGCAAGCAAGACTACTGAGAAGGTGCCCTTATAATTATGGAATTGTGATCCTGAGTTGGGAGGTGCCTGGATCACAATGTGCTTCCCATCCAGTGCACCTATGCAATGTGGAAAGTTCCATCGCTCTTCAAATCTCCTCACAGTATTCATCCACAGATCCTTATTTGGACATGGCATGTAGTCTTCTTTCAGGACTTCCCAGATGGCATTGCAGGTTCCCCTCACTATTGGTGCCACTGTTGAGCTACCTAAACGAAAACTTGCTGCAATTGTGGTGTAACTATCACCAGTGCTTAGAAATCTGCAAAGAAATGAAAACAAGTATTTCATTTTCTGAATTGCTAAATACTTGACTTCAAACTAAATGAAAACCATCATGTTGCAGTTTGCTGCCTTCTTCAGTGCGCACAAAATGACTATACAACAGAAATGGGTGTTTATTGACCAAGCAAAGTGTCTGATGGGTGCATATGTTAACTCAAGATCAGACATTTTGAATTATTTTTTACTGAGCTACAGGCCAACTATTGGAAGAATGGGATGGACCAAATGCGCATTAAGCACAGCTACAACTGTTTACTCACAAACGGGACTTTCCTAAAATTAAATAGAAAAAAAGATCATCTTACCTCAGACATACGGCTAGCCGCTGCTGTGGGTCAATTGGCTTTCTGAAATTAGTCGTCTGCTTCTTCAAGATGGTGCCAGCTGGTTGCAGCAGTGTTTCAAATTTTCCAACGGACATCCTGAAGTACGCTTTGAAGCGGCTGTGGTACAGTTTTAGCTCCTGAACCAGGCAGTGGAACTCCTCTCCAAGTGCTCCTCTCCGTGTTAATAATGGGTGTACCCAGGTATTTCGTTTTCTTTTTAAATTATTTATTAAAAGAAGCACCAGCTCATCATCGCTTGATGTTGAGTCCATTTTTTTAATTTTTTTCCGTTATTATTTTAGAACTTAATTAATTAATAATTTATTCTCAAAATTGCATCGCGCTTGATGTGCATGATAAGGCGCGTCATACATTTTCCGAAATATTCATCCAAATTATTCGCAATTTCGTGCCGTTTATTCGTGTTGCGTCCAGTGTGCAAAGACCTTTAGTATGTATATTAACTATAACAATGAAGAGATGATAAAATATCATGAAACATGTTTAACATATTCCACTCTCTTTCTTAGAGACGCTTTTTAGAGACGCAACATAAACCATAGCAGCCTATGCTGGGTTATTGATAACTGCTTATACTATCCTGCCGAATAATAAAATACTTTTTTTACATTTTAACTTTAGATTATAAAATCTGCAACGTAAAAGGCCCTAGTCAAAATATTGTTTCACATTTTTTTCTTTAGGTAGGAGATAAATGACCATGGGCACAGCAAAAAATAATTAAAAAGATTCTGCTCTTTTGATTGGCCTTCATAGTGAGCACCGATTTGAGTATTTAAAATGATTATCGGACCGATAGATCGGAGCACCCTTAATATTTATCACAATTTTATCATTCACAAAACAATGTGAAAGCTATAAACCCTTAGACGTTATGAACAAGATGAACAAAATAAAAAAATAAATGCATAATCAATATGCATTATAACTTCTAGCGAATTCCAGCTTATGTTGAGTTAGTTACTGTCTACACGCAACAAAGACAAAGTCTGTTCAGGTGGTAAAAAAGGTTTGTCGTATTACCAGACTTGGTAGCCACCTGTTTACTACACAATTTTCACCGAACACCGATCTTTATTGAGGGAAGTCATTACTTAGATAATATTTTTTATCGATTTATTGCCCAGTCCTAGTTAAAAGTATGGTTTGGAGTTTATTACCACAAACAGCTTAACTTCTATTTCTAGTTTATAGCCTGTTCGCCCATTCAAAAATTGCCACAGGGCAGTAGAAAGCTGCAAGACACTGAATGCAAATGCCACGAGACACTGTTGCAAGAGACTTAAGAGACAGTGCCACTGCTGCGAGACAAATATGGAAAGCCAAATGTGCCAAAACCCAAAATCTTACGTCCGTGTACATGTAACGGGGGTATAACAGACGTGGTCTTGCTCCGTCAGAAGGCTTTATGGACCATTTGTTTGTCCCTGCCTGGTCTCGAACAAGCCACCTCTGAACTGCCAAGCGCAACCACTACCAGCTACGCCAAAGAAAAGCTAGCTATTCGTTAACGCGAGTGGCCTGTTACATACCTGAGGAGTGACTTTCACCAATTCACACCGGTTACATACAGACAACACATTTTGCTGTGCTGTTTTTGGCACATTTGGCTTTCCATAGTAAGATGTTGGCAGCCCTGTCATGTGCCAGTGGGAGCGCTGGTACGGTATGGTCAAGCACACCTCTCTAATTTGAATAATAACTCACAAGTAGGCTAAGTAACTCAGTAAACTATACAGTACATTTTGTAGGTATTTTGATGACCTCAAAACACTAACCTTTGACTTAATGTTTTTGACAAGCTTTTCTGCATGTCCGTAAACTTTTCAAAAACTATTTACAACAAATACAATGTACAACGTGTAGTAAAGAAGTAAGTTGTCATAAATTCTCAGTGTGAAAAGTCAGATTTACCAGTTTGACATCTTTCGCCTCTGGCCCCGTATCTAGGGTTTGTGTGGCTAGCATTTTGTCTCCAGAAATCTTCTAGTCCCGCATTGCAAACTGTAACAAACAAAATAACACAGTCACCTATCAGACAACTCCACAAAACAAAAACTCTTACTACGTAAAACTATCCCCTCACGTTCCAACTATTACAATGTTCAGCATAGCTCGTAGCGTACATGACACATAAAATTATTTGACTTAGCTGGAAAACCTAAACTCATAAAAATGTAAAACTGGATTAACTGGATTTGTTGCCCCCTGTCATCTGCTTTTTCCGTGATTGCTTTGGGTTATTGTCAGTGACAAAATCAGTCACGCGACTACTGGATGTTTTTTGGTCGACTGTAAAGGAAGTTGCTAGCCATATACTTCCTGAAACATGGGTACAGTGACTACTAATCATGGGAACAGTGTTTGTGTTAAACCAAGGCAGACATCAGAACGTGTGACTCAATTGGAAATATTATGACTGGTACGGAGCAGCCTCTATGCATGACAGAGTTCCAAGATTGAAGATAACTCGAGATCTCTTTCAGCAACTGTCTGCACAATTGAAACTGTTCACGGCATATTGTCACCTGAGACTGCATCACTGAATTCTCAATAGAGCCACAAACATGCATTTAAACACTGAGATGGCTGAGAAGATAAGCTAACGTTAGCTAGCAAGCTGTGTGTTTGTGACATGAAAAGGCTTTCCTAAAGCTCGAACACAAACAACCAGGCCATGCATGCGCTTACCGTTTTGTGACAGCACCATCAAAATGGCTCGCCAGTTAGCTAGCAAGCTAGCTGCATTGGAATTGAGTCATGCAGCGGGCAGTTTTCGATACGTCTCTTCAAGACTGTAGACCTATAGTCTAGCACACACAATTCGAAATTCAACTACAGAAATAGTACATTTTGCCCCAGTACAAGCAGGTAAACTAACTGTTCCAACACTCACAGGTTGGCTGATGCATTATGGGATAAGAACTCTTGCTCCTTGGATCTTGTAGTAAGCCTGCGCCACCTACTGCAATCCGGTGTAATGTCACTACAGTGTAGTGAAAGTTACAAAAGTAACACAAGTATCAGGAATCTTAATGTCAATGCTACATTCCCTGAAGATAATTTTGTTTAGCTATTTTCGGGCATTTAAATTGAAAATATTTGTGTAATGTCTTTAACAATTAGAGAGGGTACAATTTCTGGTGAAATTGTGAGATGTGCTTACGTCCGTTGCAGAACCGTGGTGACATCAGTTTTATATTCGAGATTCAACAGACATTCATATTCGTACCTCCGTTCAGGCTCCGCGTCATATTTAGGGACCGGGGTAAAAGAGTAGACAGCCCGAATGTTTCTTCAATATCTTTGTCAAAATCGTCCATACAAACTTGTTGCACATTATTCTACTATTAGCTGACCAAGTTGTCCAACCTTTGGTTTAGTGATAATGTTTATTATTGATTAACCCATAGCCAATAAATCAATGAAAACACAAATTTTTCAGAATTTCCTCAATATCTTTGTCAAAATCGACCATACAAACTTTAAACTTGCTGCACATTCTTCTACTACTAGCTGACTAAATTATCCTAGTCAAGTTGCCAAAATGCTAACCCTGCAATGTTAATTACTGTAAACCTCTTTTACAGAATTGTGTTCTATGCAGTTTGAAGAGCTAAATTAGCTGGGTTGCTACTTGTGCAACATTGAGCATTTCTCAGAATTCAAGATGGCGGGTGCCGCCATATTGGTTGTTGGCCAATTTTCAACTTTTAATCTCAATGACTTAGAGGGTCGTGTAATACCTCTTTTTAGGTGGTTTCAATGGCACAGAGTCCCTTTCTGAAGTTATGTTTTTGTAACAGGGTCAAGTCAAGGTCAAAAGAAGGTCAAAGGTCAAATTTGACCATAAATCAGCTAAATTACGTCAATTTTGATTGCTTTTACTGCTGCCTTCCACAGAAGGATTTGAAGGTGAGCTCAGAGCACGTGCAGTTGCAGGTTGACATCAGTCGGCGGCAGTTTTTTTTGTGACGGAGGCTTCTTACGGCTGCGGTAGAAGTGAGCACGTGCATCTGTCATTGTTGTACAGCTCTTCTGTCCATAGAAGGGTAAGAAAAAGCTATCTGCTGTCTCCTTGAGCTGAGCGTGGGTCGCACCAGGCTGTCCAAGCACTTGATCAAGACCTGGGATGTCGATCTCCAGGAGCTGGAGAGCAGACTGCTTCCCTTTTCCGAAGGGGTACGACACCGTATTGCAGCCCAACAGCACGTGTACACCAAGAAGCTGGCTGCATTTTCTGGGGCCTAACCACTCAACAGTTTTGTTTACATCCAGTACATTGCCATTCCATTTTTTTTTCTCCATTCAGTTCGATTCCCGGCCGTGCCAAATGACGTTGTGTCCTTGGGCAAGGCACTTCACCCTACTTGCCTCGGGGGAATGTCCCTGTACTTACTGTAAGTCGCTCTGGATAAGAGCGTCTGCTAAATTACTAAATGTAAAATGTAATGTAAATGTGATGTCTGCCTCTGCATGAGTGATGACACAGTCCAGCTTGTTGAGTTGACCAGCTGGATGTTGTGTGGAAGGAGGTAGCCACAAAGAATGTTGTTAAGCAGGCTCTTGTTAAAGGCATTGTGAAGAATAGCTTTTCGGCAAGGAATGGGGGTGTTTGGGGTCAGCCGGACTTCCTTAGTGCTTCTTCTTCTCATCCGCTCGTGGTCCTTTGCACTCAGAGTTTCCTCGCCATACCTGTCAAACAGGACGATTTTCTTGGAACTGGGAGGGTAGTGGGCCAGTCGAGTGCCGAAGCTTGCAGCCAGGTCTCCTGTGGTCCCGTTGACTGGCCAGACAACATGGTAGAGCAGCTGGCCAGCATCTACTAGCACCACGTCTGGAGCAGGTGGAGTCGTGACAGAGACACCAAGACACTTGACGAGCACTGCCTTGTCGCCTTTCCTCAAGCAGCCATACTCGTCGATCAGGGCATCAGGTACTGGACTTAGCTCAAAATTGAAGATGTTGGCTACCTCCATGCTGCACTGCTCCCCCACAACCAACAGCCGGCTGAATAGCAGTTCAGTCATAGTCATAGTCAACTATGACTATACATTTACATTTAAACTAGGGATGCACCAATAAAAAAATTTAAGGACCAAGTACGAGTACCAATATTTTTTTGGGTGATGTGGCAGTTTTCCAAGATCAACAGTGAGACTAATGAAAGTAGGACAGCTTCTTAATTATTATTAGAACCTTCAAAGGGCATAATTAACATTGTCATAATAAAAAAAAACGTACAAAAAGTATTTTTTAACCTGCCTTTCAAGAAGTGCTAAACAAATATTACAGAACAAATGTTTACGTATTTGTTTATGTATGTTTTTGAAGGATTACTTTTCAAAAGTAAGTGGCAGGTTTTTAAGGAACAGAAACATTTCTGCATGTTTAGCTATAAGCCTGTTTCTTCTTTCATTCAGAATGTGTGACACAGAACTAAACAATCTTTCACTCTCCACACTACTGCAAGGGGCTGAAAGATATATTTGTGCAATTTGAGCCAAAGCTGCGAATCGCAGTTTATTAACTGCCCAGAACATGAAGGGTTTGTCTAAACGATGCACAGCGGTCTCTCCGAGGTATGCTTCCAGCTGTATGGTAGCAGCTGCTGGAGCTCTGCTCGTAGATCTAGATGCATATTCATCCGCGATTTCTTCAAAGACACTGTCCAGACTGGTACCTGGCTGGAAAACACATGTAGTAGGGCAGAATAGAGGGACTGGACAAAGGGTGCTGGTGTGGGAAGTCCCCAAAAACTGTGCAGAATGGCCAGAAAATATTAGATGGCATTGTATCGAGGCCCAATTGGAGAAGAAGCCACAGGATATTTACAATTGTAGTAGGCCATTAGATCTGTTTAAAAGTTCAGGGGTGTAATTTGTTGGATATGAAGCCCCCACCCCCCACTCCAGAGACAGTTGGTGACAGAGAGGTGCAGACATTAAGTTAAACATAGTCATGCGTTAAGAGTAGAGTAACAAAATAGAGACTAAATGTGTAAATGGATGTTGAAACTCAGTGCTCTGAGTTGGTGCATGTCAGTTTAGGCAAAGGTAGCCTTTTAAACCTCTAGGTTTAAAAGAAAATTCTGATTTGATTGGAACTTTCTCTTTTATACATTTATAGATGGATTTTACATTTAAGCACATACGGTCCCCTTCATCCCAGTTATTTAGTGTCAAATGTCATTTCCAGAACTCGTCATACTCGGCACGTACTTGTTTACGTTTATCCTTCGCTGTGCCACTTATTATTTGAGAGATCGCTATGTCATATTGGAAACAAAGGGTTTGACGTGTATCTGACATTTCCTCTAATTTCTGTATACCCTTGGTCAAAGAAAAAAGCACGAGATTGATATAAGTGAGTGATTCACAATTTGAAAACTTGTTAGACTTTGCACTGAAGAGGCAATTCCGGTCCTTGGAGGACACCTAGTGGATCTTTTTCTCTATTTTTTGTTTTTTTTGTTTTAGAACGACAGATCTGTTTAAAATACCGTTCAACTCAATCCGACTCCACACAAATATTACTTGTTCAGGGACTGTGACCCTTTTGTACCGGAGAGGACAAAGGAAAGAAAAAATAAACACACCACACTCCTCTCTATTTTTATTCAACACAAAACAAGTTCAGGGACTCTAACCCTTGGAGTGGATTTTACCCTCCTTTTTTATAAACACAAAACAAGTTCAGGGACTCTAACCCTTGGAGTGTATTTTAACCTCTCCTTATTTAAACACAAAACACGTAGGCCTACAGGGACTCTCACCCTTTTTGAAGAGGACTCTAACCTCTCCTTGACAAAGACAAACCACGTGTTAGGACTCTCACCCTTTTGAAGAGGACTCTAACCTCCCCTTGACAAAGACAAACGTGTAGGGACTCACACCCTTTTGAATAGGACTCTAACCTCTCCTTGACAAAGACAAGCCACGTGTTAGGACTCTCACCCTTTTGAAGAGGACTCTAACCTCTCCTTGACAAAGACAAAACACGTATAGGGACTCTAACCTCTCCTTGACAAGGACAAAACACGTGTAGGGACTTCCACCCTTTTGGAGAGGACTCTAACCTCCCCTCGACAAAGACAAAACACAAAAACGGTTGATTTCCCACCACTGTTGGTTTGATTAGGTACGATGAAACATAGTAATCGTCTAAATTTGGTTCTCAGTTCCGAATAGCAGTACTTTGAATTAACAGGTGTCTGCTTACCTTTTTTATGTTGAGGCCTCTGACGATTACGTCTGCCTGGGTATGGGTCTCTCTCCCGATCCGTCGGTCGGGCCGGAACCCTCTGGACTCCCTCTTTTCAGCGTCGGGGTCACCAGTTGAAAGACTGAAATATTTTGTGTCTATTCCAATATGTAATGATGGTATTCAATGACACAAGTCTGTGTTCTAGAAAGAGTGGTCTGGAGTCGCAGAGGTCCGATAATATCAGCTTTAATGCAGCAGTTGGAAATCAACACGTCCAGAGCTCTGGGGTTGTCTACGTTTCCCTACCCGCAACAGAGTTTGGGTTGGTTCACGAAGTCCAACTGGCTATCTGTCCCTGCCCCAGCATATGATATACAGCGTAATTAAAACACAAAGAGGAAAAAAGGGTTGAGCTTGTTCTCTTGTGCAGCAGGGAGTTGTTCTTGCCTACGCGTCCCACCTGCTCGGGTGCCATCTCCACCCGGTTTCAAGGTTGTTTCTGAAAATGAAGAGATAGAGACACAAAGAACAGCCTGCTTCCCACACCCAGTGTGAGACCCAATGTTTTAAGCCTGAGCACACTTCTAAGTTTCATAAGACATACCTTTAATAAGCACAATGCATAACTCAAACACAATATATTCTTTAATTCTTGGGACTTCTTCTTCTCCAAGGTCTTTAGCAACATCTGTAATAGGGGCATAGTCTCTCACTTTGGCTGCGTCAAGCAATGTTTTCCAGGATTCATAGTCTTTAAGACAAAAGATTTCATCATCTTCTTTTGATGTTTCATGGTGTATGATACACACTTCAGTACTGGCTGTCCATTCTGAATCCAGATCTAAATCTCCTCTACTCAGTTCTAAGAGTATCCCACCATCACACGTAACTAAAAAGAAAATCACAAGGGTGGTGATGTAAACATTACAGGTTAATGAACAATTGTGTTGAAAAAAAGAAAGAAAAGGTTTGTTACTTGACATTACTTAAACCCAACCCATCATAACATAAGCGTAACCTGATGTCACTTACATCCTCTTGGAAATGTTTGGAAGATGTCCAACTGATGTAGCTAGCTAGCCTGCACTGTAGCAGTTACTGTTACACTGTTTAACCTGCAAGCTAGCTAGCCTACACTGTAGCAGTTACTGTTACACTGTTTAACCCTTGTGTTGTCTTCCCGTCAGCCTTGAAAAAACGTTTTTGGTGCCTTTTTTTCACAGTATGTTTTTGCTTTTTCCAACGTTTTAAATTGTTAAATTTTTCTTCTACACATTTTCAGCGCTTATTTCGACGTCCCATATTTTCTGATATAAAACAAAAACTAAAAACGGGTCAATTTCACCCAAAGTCAACACAAGGGTTTTAACCTGCAAGCTAGCTAGCCTGTAACTGTTTCTGTTACACTGTTTAACCTACAAGCTAGCTAGCCTAGCTTACATTAGTTACTGTTACAGGTACAGCTGTAGGTATAATCTCTCTCTGTCTATTCCCCATCAATTCACAAGCACAAGAGAAAAAGTATTTTGTACTTACATTTAATACCCCTGGAATTCACTGGAAGTTGATTGAAGATGACATAGTTTGTAGTGTTGTTATAACCAGTCAACTGAACCAATGATCTTTTCACCAAACTGTCAAAATCCATCAACATTCCTTGCATGAGCTACTTTCTAACTGAAAGTGGGTGAATATCAAAATACATGATAGAATTTTTTTTTTAACCACTTACAAGTGTTATGTCGACAACACTATTGAAACAATTACTTTTTATTACAACTGTACATGATTTTCTGAATCATCAGAGTACCTTGAGTATTGAAGTTGTTTTGTGTCCCTGATGTTTCTTCATGCCCCAGGGATAAAAGAAAGCATACAGTTTAGGCGGAAGTTGTGAGAAAATGTGTGTTATTTCTGGTTTAAAGAAGTCATGTGACCTCTGTGTTTGTCAGACAGATTCAGTACTGGGCTTAAATGAAAGCATAAAAGGTCCCCTGTCCAATGATACCAAGCACCATATTATAGAATATTGACAATATCCCTATCATGAGCCTTTCTACCCCTAATACTAGTAAAATCTACCCCTAGTACTAGTAAAATCTACTAGATTCTTCTAGTACTAGGGGTATATACCTTGCCAAAAAAGTATTTGCCCCCCCACTGATACTGATCAACCCCCCTGGCTCATGGACTATCACTCTCACGTTACATATCAAGGAATATCATTAACACAAACATTGAGCCATAAAACATATCACATCAAAATAATTTAAAACCTTGATGCTGTGTAGGGGTAGGCAAGGCTTCTGTCAATATTCCATCAAAGATGTACATCATGTTTGAGTTGTGTGATGTACTGGCTATATTTAGGACATGATCCTTTACACAGGATCCACTATGGACATCCAGGATCATGATGGGCTTGGGATTTCTGGGTCTGTTGTCTTGACAAGTCAACTGGCATTTATTGTCATCATATACTTACATTATACAATGAAACAAAACAAGATTCTTCCAGGACCTAGACATAACCTAGACAACTACAACAACTAAGTAGAATTAGGTAAATAAAATTGCCCCAAGACAGAAAGAGGTGGGGACACTTCAAGTTCAAGTCTTTTATTGTCAGATGCACAGAACACCACAAGGTCAGACTGGGCACTGAAATTCTTAGGACAAGACAACACAAGGCAACCTGGCATAACATATAAGTACACAGAACATAGATTACATCTATGATAAGCTAAAATTATTGAGGTAGCAGCCATATGCAAAAATATTGAGTGGAGTCTGATGATGTACAGCTGCGTGTGGGGTGCATGGGTTTGTCCACAATGCGTGTGGCTTTGAGGATGCAGCATTAGGTATGTTTGTGAGGGAGGGAAGAGAGACCCTGACTATCTTCTCGGGTGTCCTCACCATCCTCTGCAGAGTTGCGGTTCGAAGCGGTGCAGTTCCCAAACCAGGCCGTGATGCAGCTCCTCGGGAAGCTGCCTATAGTCCCTCTATGCAATGTGGTGAAGATGTGGGATGGGAGATGGGCTTTCAGCCACTGCTGGTACACCAAGGAACTAGGTGCTCGACGGTTTAGTTGATGTTCAGCAGGGATGGGTCGCTTTGTGCTGACCTTACTTGCTCTGCACACCTGAGAGAAGGCCATGTAGTACTATACATGGACAATTTGTACAGCAGTGCAACCCTCTTTAAACATTTTCTGTCTCTTGGAACGGGGCCTGTGCGGGCCAACATTCACCTGTAAAACTAGATGACAGGGAGTTAGATGGCTGAGCGGTTAGGGAATCGGGCTATTAATCAGAAGGTTGCCAGTTCGATTCCTGGCAGTGCAAAATGACGTTGTGTCTTTGGGCAAGGCACTTAACCCTACTTGCCATCGGGGGAATGTCCCTGTACTTACTGTAAGTCGCTCTGGATAATAGCGTCTGCTAAATTACTAAATGTAAAATTAGAAAGGGAGATGTTCAATATATAGAAAACGGTCAACAGCAGTCAGTCAAGTGGTATGACAAGTGGTGTGTTCATTACCCTATGAAACATTACAGTCATACATTACTGTCTTGTCATTTCAATAGGTTGTTATATTGAATAAGCATGAAGTCAGATTTATTCTACATGTCGTCCATCAAGTAGCCCTAGCCTAGATTTTCCAAACAAATTACACTTGCCTCATTTTTGCAATACTTGAACTGTGGCCTGACAATACATGAGGAATAATAAATGTTCCATCAACACGGAAATGAATGACAGTAGATGGAAGCAAAAGATCACAAAACATAGCCATCAATTTAGAATGGATGTCTGAATTATTGTGTTTGCTTTAATTTGACTAAACATGGCAAGTTACTACAAGCTAGCTAGCATAAACATCAGATCGTGAAATCAACAACAGGTCATGCTTTCATCTCAATATCATGCCACAGGTATGTTTATAACTTGTGTGTATAAATAATCTACTCACCAGAAATGTTTTCCCAGAAAAGTAGAAGCCAACCAAAAAGGTTTGAAGGTATCCAAGCAGCATGAGCTTGCTTGATCGCCTTTGGTCGAGGGGTCTGGGAGTCATTTTCCAGTCTCGCCTATGGCTCAACTTGGTTGACAATCAACAGTTGTTGATAATTTACTAGGCTATGTTACGTTGTTTGTGTGGTCAGATTAAATCGAGTACAAAATAATGCAGGTTCATCCAGTCAGACTAACTTGCTAGGATTGTAATGCATCGTTTTATTTTCCTTACTTATTTTGTGAACACGGGCTGTGTTGCCAACTCAGTAGGTTTACGAGATGGAAGCCAGCTAGAAAAAACAAAACGATGCATAGCAAACAAGTTAGACTGACTGGATGTATCTGAATTATTGTGTATTCGTTATAGTCCCACCACACAAACAACGTGACATAGCCTAGCAAATTAGCAACAGCTGACTTGTTGATTGACACTTTACTACACTACGAATTTAGCCTGGCTGCCAGCCAAAGTTATCCCAGACCCAACAAAAGTTGGGTCTGGGGTAGCCTGACTCTGCCCTCCTACGTACTTCTGCTCAATTTGGATTTTGCTTCTGTACTAGGTCTGGGATTTCAGTGCATCAGTCGGTTTTCAGAAACAATTTTTTTGTAGGTCCAATCAGCGAACAGAGGGAGTGGCTGAGAACGATGACGTTGATGTCGTACACTAGTTTGAGTTGTAGTTCAGTAATGGTGGCAGAGAAAGATGCGAGCGAAGCTATTCTGCGGTTGTGGCAACGCTGCCAAATATCCATAAGTTAAAGCCGGAGCAAGAACAATCCTTGCTGAGTTTTGTTGGTGGTCATGATGTTGTGGCACTCCTCCCCACGGGGTTCGGGAAAACTTTGATTTTCCAGCTACGGCAGCTAGCTCCGTGGTGAAGGAGTTGGCTAAGGCGAACGCTAGCGATTGGTTGTGGCAGATCAGAGTGGCTCTGGGCAGATCCAATAGTTTTAAACTTCAACAGAGTACCCGCCTTCAAGGAAGTTAACGCTTGTCAATGGAGCGATCCCAGACCCTCTGTACAAATGAAATGTATGAGGGTCTGGTTAGGACCAGGCTAGGTCTGGGGTCGCTCGGTTGGGGAAAAACTATGTCCGAACAAGAGCTGTTCGGACCAATCAAATTGTCAGGGCGGGCTTTATACGATGGACAGATGATCAACAGTAACGTAATCAACCACGTCACCAAAGAGAGCTTGGGTTGAATTCGTTTTCAACAAACATAGCTGCCGCTGGAGAGCTGAGATGTGTAGATTCTGCCATGAAGTCTGTTTTAGAAGACACTGACAGCGCATACATTTTGAAAGAGGAACAGAGAAACGCGATCAAGGCATTTGTCGATGGAAAATATGTTTTTGCCGTCCTTCCTACGGGATTCGGTAAAAGTTAACATACTACGTTGCTCTGATTGGTTGTAGGTCTATCCAATTGAGCGAAGAGGCATTTTTTTTCCGGGTTCGGTTGAAACACGCCCCATAGGCCCAACGGAGCGGTATCAGACTCATATTCGGACTAGAATTATGAGTATGACAACGTCAGGCTACTACGAACTAGCAAAAAATGAACAAAAGAAATACGTCACGAGAAGGTGGGATAAACAAAATAACCAATTAATTGAGTAGTCGTCACTAATACGGGGTGCAAACTAAGTCAATTTTAAATGCAAACCAAGAAATTCGATGTGAATACGTCATAATCAACTTCTGGAACATTGAAATGAATAACAAACTGCCGCGCCAAAAGAACTCACGCTGTGGGGGCAGTCAAGAAATTTAGAAGTGGAACAAAATAGTCCTCATTAGGCTACTGTTTGGTATGTACAGTATGGTACATTTGGTACAGTATGGTAGCTAGCATAGCCATTTCTAGCTCTGCTTCACAATATTGCGTTATGTATTATAAGTTAATGTAATATACATAAATGTTAATAAAGTATCAGACATATACATGATACAACACACCAGTAACCAATTGATATTATGTGTTAACCCTGCAAACACGTCTAGTTGGGCCCCACATGGGCCTCACTTGGGCTAGATGGGCTTAGGCTGGGCATGGGCTCAGAGTGGGCTTTGTTGTTGGGCCCCACATGGGCAGTAGATGGGCATAAGATGGGCTAAACTACGCATGGGCATAAGTGGGTTCCAGCTGGGCTCCACTCTTAAGATATTCAAAATTGATTATGGATGCTTTTGTTATAGGCTTATTTTAACAACAGTCACTGGCTAGTTCCACTTTTTATTCAAATTTTATCAGGCTTTTTAGCTATTTAGAAGTGTAGCCATTGCACTTTAATAGTGGTTTAAGACAAAATATGAATTTCAACAGACAATATTGTAATAAAATACATTTACTATTATTTTATTATATTATTGTACTATCTAGGTTTCCCAGTTCCACCCCATCACGGAGCAAAAAAAAAAACGTCACTTTGCCGCCTTTCAAAAATATATTGTTTTTTGAATTTGCCGCCTAAAAAATTCCCGCCTTCAGTACCAGTACCAACGTCAGAGCGTCTTTGTCTGATAACTTCTGCAGCAGTCAGTCGCATGACGATCGGATTTCAGACACCATCAGTTTAACACGAAAAAACAGGTAAGAATCTGCCTCTATGTATACTTAAACGGGGGATGTATTTTTCACGCATGAGGTTTACTAAAAGCTTTTTTGGAGAGTGTTCGGTTAGCCAGTTTTGAACGTAAACCAATGAGGTTTCAGCCTAACTAGCTAGCAGCTTTCAGCTAGCTATGGTAATTAAACCTGGTTAAAGCATGGTGTTGAACATACAAGTCCAATTTATTAAGTTAATATCAAGCATGTTTTGAGCTTATTTTGAGTGGTTGACTTACATATATTGTTTGGAAGGATTTGGTTGTAAACTTGTTAGCAAGGCAGTCAAACAGGCCTAGTTAGCAAGTGGTTAAAACAAGCTGTAGCACAAGCTAAAATGTATCGTCTGCTTTTTCCACTTGTGCTTGTTTCTTGTCTGTTGCCTTCCCTCCGGTTTTCTCGAATTGGATGAGTATGTTGTGTAGTTGTTTTGAAGAGAAGGGACGATTTGGTTCTTTTTTGATGGGCTATGGAGAAAGTTAAGGAGGTGAGCGCAGCGCGCACACACATGAGAAGGAGAGAGATGGTTAGGCTATAGTCTCAACATGCTAAATTCGCCTCTTTGCCGTACTCTTTTCCAGAAATAAACGTGATTTTAGCTGTGGTGATATTATTAGTTCTTGTTGTAATAGCAGTTCTGTTAGACTGGATATTATTTTCACTTATTATCTTTTTAGTCTGCAGAATGTGTGTGTGTGTGTCAGCGCTGTATAGGCGTGCTCACACACTCTCATACACACAACGTCGCGCTCCCGCGCGCGGCAAAGACGGCAAACGAGAGTGTGTGTGTGTTCGTTCGCTCGCTCGCCCGTCGTGTACACTGTACACACAGCTACTACTTTTCTGTGTGAGCAATAAGGAGTGAAAACTGTATTGTTTAGCAGGCTAAGATAATGCTAATCGCTAGTAAATGCTAACGGCACATCCTCTGGGTGTTCCCCAGTCATGAAGGTTAAAGCAGCATTGCATGACGTTTTGATAAGTAGTGTGCGGTTGTCAGTGTTTAAAACTTTAATTGTAATCTGTGTGAAAATAATATAGTAAATGGCTGTGGGTCAAAGACTAGTTATGTTAGATAATTCAGTTCATTAGTATAATCCATAGAAGTTTAAAGTAAAAGCAGTGAGACACACAGTAGGTAATTATACAAATTCATAGATTATTCAGTCTGGAGAAATGTGGTATTACTGATCTGGGATTTTAATTTTTTTATGTAATTTGACTGTATGCAATACTTACCTGTGTATATATGTTAAAAAGAGTAATTTGACACTAAAAATAAGTATTTTTGTCGCTAAGGTCACTTTTTAAATACTTACCTGTAGTCCCTGTAAGAGCAGTTAATGAAATAAAATTCAAAAAAAGTTATATTAATACTAGTTTTAACAAGCAGTTTTTAATCATAGCTAAAAACTTAAATACTTTCTTCTTCTTTTTTAGAAACAATGGCGTGTTCAGAAAGAACTAAAAAGAGGAAAATATCAGCGAAAGTGGAGGAACATTTGCGTCTTGTTGAAAATGAGTTGATGATGGATGATTTGTTGGCAAAAGACTCTGAAATCGATGAGGATCGCTCTGAAAGGGAATACCCACAAGATGATTTGTTAAAGGACTCTGAAAGAGAAGATTCCATGGATACTTTCTACGATGCTTGTGATCAGAACTGTTTTGAGAAGTCATCAAATGATTTTGAAGAGAATTCCTCTGTCTTTTATGATTGCAACATTTCCTCATTTGATGATTTGGATTCTGAAAACTGGGTGCCTGCTGGTGATAGTGACTGTGATTCGCATGGAGATGCATGTTCCGACTTGGAAGAGGATAATGATGATGATGAATGTGGGCTTGCAGAATGGGCTTCAGAATTCAACATACCACAAACAGCGCTGTCTGCACTTCTTAAAATCCTAAGGAGGAAGGGCCTTGATATCCCAATGGATGCCAGAACTCTTATGTCTACTGACAGATCTTGCGATGTTTCGGCTGTGGATGGAGGGTCCTACTACCACTTTGGAATCGAAAATGCTCTCATAGCTGAACTAACATCTCTTGGACATTTAGCAAATATGACAGATACTCTCACACTTCGAATTAATATAGATGGATTGCCCTTATTTCGTAGCTCCAGTATGAGTCTGTGGCCTATTCTGGGAAAGATTAAGGAAATTCCAGAGTGTAGTGTGTTTGTAATTGGAGTGTACTCCGGTGCGTCCAAACCCAAAAATGTCCAAGAGTATTTGCAAGAATTCATTGTAGATATGAAAGCCGTTTCTCAGAGAGGTATTGTGTACAATGGTGTACATTTCAGTGTACCATTACCCGATGCTTTTATTTGTGATGCACCTGCGCGGGCCTTTCTTAAATGCTCCAAAGGCCACACTGGGTATTACGGGTGTGAGAGGTGCACTCAAAAAGGCCAGTACATTAATGGGAAGGTGGTTTATCCTGAAATATCAGCAGAGCTCAGGACAGACGAGCAATTTGAAAGGCAAGGCTATCAACAGCACCAACTGTCAGCCTCCCCCTAAATGATCTGGATATAGGATTAGTTAGCAGTTTTGTTTTAGATTATATGCACCTTGTGTGCTTGGGCGCAATGCGCAAGTTAATATTTCTTTGGTTGAAGGGGCCGCAGAAATCCAGGCAAGCTATGCATTTTTTTGTTGTAATGTCTGCATATATGGTGTCTATCAGGCAATATATACCTAGCAATTTTGCAAGGAAACCACGATCCATGTTTGAATTTGGTAAATGGAAAGCTACAGAGCTTCGGCAATTTTTACTTTACACTGGCCCTGTTGTTCTCCTCAATAATATTCCCAGTAGAATGTACAGAAACTTTTTACTTCTATCTGTGTCTATGAGAATTCTTCTGAGTCCTGCCTTATGTTCTCCTGACAATTTAGACTATGCTGAGGAGATTTTGAAACTCTTCGTAACAGATTTTGCTGCAATTTATGGCAATGATTTTGTCAGCTATAACATGCATTCATTGATCCACTTAGCTCAAGATGCACGGAAATTCGGCCCGTTAGATAGTATTTCAGCAGGTCACCACCTACCGCTCCATCCTACGCTCCATCCAGCCTCAGGTCACCACCTACCGCTCCATCCTACGCTACATCCAGCTTAAGGTCACCGCCTACCGCTCCATCTCCAGTAAGAGACTCCATGTTCGTGCGCATCTTAACCCTCCTTGAGGAGGTGAAAGAAACACAAAAAATTCACGGGAGGATGCTGCAAACGCTGTTACAACAGCGTGGAACCACCGTCTCCACCGTCTCTTCTACCCCAGAGGGTTTCCCCTTAAAGACGGTTCAAGATGTCATGAACATGGAGGAAAAACTGGCGAACACAAACGTAATGTCTGAACTGGTATGTACTATATGTTAAGTCTAGGGTAGTACAACTTAATTCAATTTTATTAGCGGGCTAGCAGTGAATTTCATCTGAAACTTCCCAAGTGTGCTCACACCCATGCTTATGGTAGTTCTTTCAGGTTGATAAATTTGCTTTGTATTGCCTTTGTTTCCCCTCAGGTCGCAGCTGTGGCTGACATTGGGGGGGCAACTATTGATGAGGCCACAAGAAGGATGATGGCCTTCCTCCTAGACCACGGCCTGTCTAGGAATTACAACCTTCTGGGCCGAAACGGGAAGAGGGAGTTTAAGGCCTTGAAGTTGTTTGAAGTGATATATGGTAGGTGTGCATGTGGATAATGTTTTAAGTGTTGTACAGATACTAGAAAGTTGTTTATAATACCTTAACATTATGTAATGTTTGTTGTCCTGGCTGAGCAGTATGTTTGCTCATGTCTCCGAGATGCCTAACTGGTGTGTTAAAGAGTGTGTATAATCTTAATTTATACAGCGCTTTTCTTAACATAGTTGCCTTTACAGTCCTGGTGGAGAGTTGTGTTGGCACATACAGTAAGTAAATGACCGTTATATTTATTTCTTGCAGGAGGCATGAAGAAAAACCAGATGACCAGCAATATTACCCGTAAAGATGCAGAGAAGGCCATCTCCAAATGGTTCATTGGTTCTAGGGACCGGGGGGGTAATCGACAGGTCCGACAGGCCACCCCTCAACAAAGACTTCAGACATTTGAGGAGCCATAATATGATGAATACAAGTCCACTCACACTAGTGCGACAGGTTGCTAATGAGCAGATGCTGTCTCTTTGACAGCGCTGTTTTATTTCCTAGCAGATTTTGTAGAAAATAATTATAATATCCATAAGTAGGTTTAATTTAGTGCATAATAGCTGAAAAAAATGTTTTGAATTATTATTTTTTCGCTTATATATGTCCATATTTCTGCATATTTTGGACCAAGGCCTAGTGCCGCCATCTTGAAAGTGTCATCAGGTGCATTGTTTAAAATGTAGAATTGTTCTTGTCCTTAAAGGCCACTGTAGCTTCTGTTATTATTCGAAAGGGTTGGGGTTACCCAGGGAGTGTTGCATTCTAGAACGTTGTAGAACTTTCTTGATGATGTCATATTACACAGTGCACCTTTAAACATAGCCTATTAAAGGTGCAGTGTGTAATATGACATCATCAAGAAAGTTCTACTACGTTCTAGAATGCAAAACTCCCTGGGTAACCCCAGACATATACATGATACAACACACCAGTAACCAATTGATATTATGTGTTAATATACCGAAAATGTCCGTGAATCGAGATGGTGCTGCTGTCTGTCCCGTCGAAAACTATTCAAACAGGTTGACAGCAGTGGGGTTTTTGGAACTAAGCGAGCTACCGGAACCACATGAAAAAAAGGGAGTCAGGTGGCTGAGCGGTTAGGGAATCGGGCTAGTTATCTGAAGGTTGCTAATTTGATTCCCGGCCGTGCCAAATGACGTTGTGTCCTTGGGCAAGGCACTTCTCCCTACTTGCTTCGGGGGGAATGTCCCTGTACTTACTGTAAGTCGCTCTGGATAAGAGCGTCTACTAAATGTTAAAATGTTATGTCTGGTCCGACCTGCTCTGACTCAGTTACCAAACACATTTTCAAATCCTAAAAGGACAATTCCCCGGACAATTGCAAAAAATTATGTGCAGATAGGCAGAACTGAGCAGACGCTCCTGTGTACAAGAAGTCAAGAACATTTATTTGCTTGAATGGTCACTTTGACTTCTGTCAGAGTTTATGAGGCCTCACCTAATTGGTACAGACTGCCCAGTACAGACTGGACAGTGACTACCCACCACCACTTGCTGTACACTATTGCCTAAGCATAAGCAATGCCTAAAAGTCAGATGCTCTTAGTTCATACTATTTGTTACTATTTTCAGGTTTTATGAGTATTTTGCGCTTCAGTTGCAACTACAGTACATGTTTTACAGATTAAAGTTAGTTGGATAATTGGACTACTTAATAACAACACAGCCAAGACCTTGATTATAACTTACTGTCTAGAAATCACACACAAGACAACACATGGGTTGATGAAATGCATAGTTGTTGTTGCACATTACTCCTTGTAGTCATCTAATATTATTCATTTTTCCAGAGATCACAACATAATTTTGACCAGTTCTTGAATAGACACAATCAGTTTGACCGCAAAGTGAATGGCTTCCTCTGTGTTGCTTTGTTACTGGTTTACTGTTTAAAAGGGTCAAATGCTCACTCAGCTAAACTTCACAATGTTCTATTTTGTAACATAAAAAAAAAAGAAAATCCTGTCTGAAAGGGCTAAAATATCAAACCAATTTAATTGTAAACAACATACCAAGAAAGACTTCTTCATGTTAAAATGCTTTTCACTTTTTTATTTCCTTTAATCCAAAAGCATTTCATCCTATTTTGCATTTTTATACCTTGTATAGCTACAAGGTATACACAGTAGGCCTATACCGTATTTTTCGGAAAATGAAATCATTTTCTATAAACCACACCCCACCAGAATGGGAGCTTTGTGTTTGTAAATCTGAGCATAAACCGCACTGTAATATATGCCGCACTTGATAGGGGAACAATGATACCAAGCAATGCACGAGTATAGGCGATCTTACATCATGCCGTTGTGTAACACACTTAGAAAACGAAAGTGCGTAATGTATGTTTTCTATTGCCCGGGAATTAACTAATATTTTAATAACTACTGTTGTTTTGTTATAAAAACGTGCTATAAACCGCATCGTAATATAAGCTTCACCACCACAAGAAAAATTTTAAATCGGGGTATAAACCGTGACTTTATTTCCGCTAAATACGGTAGTGCCCTGAGCCTCATGTCACAATAAGAGAATATGAGCAGTAGCTAATTGACAAGATGCCTTTCTTATCCTTCAGGCTAAAACTTCACATCCTTTATATTTACGCACTGTAACATTCCAACATGCAAGCCTATAAGATTGCAACACACACCTACAGTAAGAATCAGTTCAGGTTTTTGGGTAATTTGTAGTTTTATTGCAAAATGAAGTTTTAGTTGAATAATGATGCTATTGGATTTTCTCATGTCCTTTGATTTGGAGATCAATAAGAATGAATTGTCTCAATATTATATGTATATTTATCTCAGTCCTTAATTGAAATAAATCACACTGATCTGAAAACAGCTGTCTAAAAAAGGATGTTAAAAGAAATTCCCAACAGGGAATTCTCATTGCTGTAAGTGGGGCATGGAAGATGGAAGACAATACTATAGAGGTTTAATTATCCTATGATCAGAAATGAAAAGACAGAGAGCAAGAACGGAGACTAAAAATGGCATCACAGAGAAGGTTTTGTATTTCTTCACTTTCTCTCAACCCTTATCTAAAACATTCACTTTCCAAAAGGCACTACTTACCCTTCAATCAGCCTCCCATCACAAGTCCAAAGGTTTGGAAAGAAAGGGTAGAGAGTAGAACTCTTCCTTTTTTCACTCTTTATCCTTGTGGAAGGAGATACTGAAACTATGGTCTAAATTGCTTTAGAGAACAAGATTAATGTAATATTTGATATCAATGTAGGTATAGGTCTTAGATATAGGGTGACATTAGGTTTGTGGTAGTTTAAATGGAAATAACCACATTCAAAAGGTTATTATTATTATTATTAATCCTCTTCGTCCCTAATGGGACATAAGGCTTCGACGATCTGCCTCCATCTGGACCTGTCTTGTGCCGCATGCTGTGCCTTGCCCCAGGTTAGGTTCATTCAAAAGGTTGCACCTAGTTAACTGTAGGGATGCTGTGGAGGGAGTTTGGTGATGTTGTATGGTACAGTGTGGGTAGCTGATCAAGGTCATCCTCTTTTCAGGAAATCTCAGGTCATTTGTAACACTTGCACAAAGTATGAATGCTGTCCTCAACAAATATTCTGGAAAAGTACAACCACCCGTCTAAAATTGTAATTTTGAACAAGTGTTATTAGGCCCAGCTCCAGGTTTAAATGTGACACACTCCAGTCAAAAAGGGACGTTGTCGACAAGGTAATTTCTCCGTTTTTTACAGATTGTGAAAGTGCAGATTGTAAGATATCAAATTGTGTCATACATTGAAATCTGAAAATAGTTAAAGAAGATACGCGTATCTGAATGTTGTTAAACCTGGAAAGCTCTATAGCCCAGATAATCGGCTTAAAATATTTTAGACCTTATCACTCCTTCAGAGAGATTTGGTCATTTTGTGTTTATCATTAGAAGCGTTGAGTGCCGGCCGCAGGGAAGAAAAAAATAAAAAAATATTTGCACTCGATCCTAGATATGTGTTTTATCACCCAGTATTTTTGCACTGACTACATTGCACTGTACCTGGCCAGATTAAAGTTCAAGTTATGTGTTAAGCTGTTGATGCAAATCATATCTTCCGAAAACAGTTGTTTTCTGTTTTGGAGCACATATCAGAGAATACCCATTTAATAACATGTGCACTGCAACCATCTTTTTGTGCAAGTGCAAGTATTCCCATGACCCCAACTTTAACTTCTAGTACTGTAAGAACAGACATGGTGCACTTTGAACCTCCCATCATCTTTTATCCGACATAACCCTGGCTGAAGCACAGCCAAGTCCCATGATGAACCCTGTTGATGGATCTGACACACACCAATGCCCAGAGTCCACAGATATCAGATAACGATCCTATGATCAGAAATGAAAAGACAAGAGAGCAAGAACGGAGACAAAAAATGGCATCACAGAGAAGGTTTTGTATTTATTCACTTTCTCTCAACCATTATCTAAAACATTCACTTTCCAAAAGGCACTACTTACCCTTCAATCAGCCTCCCATCACAAGTCCAAAGGTTTGGAAAGAACAGAAACAGAAAGTACATAACTGGACTTGGACAGGAAAGTCAACAGGCCTTTAATTGAACATTACTTAAGGCCAAAACTCATATTTCTTGTTGCGCTTGATCTTAAGAGACTCCCTAATGTGCTTCCTGCTGGGCTTCAATTTTTTCTTTTTTGAATCAATAATTAATAGTTAAAGTTATTTATTCATGTGTATCTTTGCCAATTACAGGCAGTCTAATTAACAATTTCAATAATTGATATTTATTTCTGAAAGAGTTCCGTATCTCTGGCTGATGAAAAATGCATGAGTTGGGGATGTGGACTAGTTTTCGTTTTTTTGTTCAGAGAGAGCTTGATGCTCGGAGCTAGTACCAGGACACTTTGACTCCAACTCTTTGAGTCCTCTTTGGGTCTGTGATGTGGGTCTAATATGGGCCTCTTTTGTGGACCCAAAGCACTTGCTTGGCACCATGTGATCCCATAAAGACTCTTACATGCCCATCTTCAGATACCCCTTTTTTGTTCTTTAATAACCAGCTTCAAAGAATAAGCTTCTGTTTCCTTGATAATTTTGCTTTGTGGAAGGGGTGTGATGATGTCATGGCAGTCTGCTCAAAAATATCTCTTGTCTAGTTAAACCTTGGTGGATATGCTTTCACAGCTAGCTCCCTGGCCAACATTCAAGTTGAAAAAATAACATAACAACCTTCAAATTTGACATGCTATATCCCTTTAATGATAACAACAAAGTTGTTTAAAGACCAAAAGAAAGCCCCATCATTTGACTTCCATCAATTCATTTATTGTAGCTCCAAAAAAACAGGAGGTTGGGAACTGGCAAAGCACACTGTTCTGCTCTGTAACAACAAAAGCAAGAGAGACTATCACCATTTACCATGAGCTTTGCTTGAACTCTGAAGGAGGTGTACTTCCCTGACAGTGCAAAGCAGCTCAAAAAGGATAAACAGAGACCTAAATCCCAATCATATCGAGGCGGGATTTTAAAAACACAACAATGAGGACATTACAGTAAAACAAAGCTGGCAAGATCAGGTTTAGCGAGTATGCATAGGTTGTACTAAAGGGTAGGGTTAGGTGGGGACTCAATTGACTTCAGTGACACGTCTCAGGGAGCCAATGGTTGGGCTTGCGCTGCCCCACTCACTGTACCTCCTGTACTCTCCAGGGCGCAGGAAGTACTGGCGCCCCCTATAATGAGGGTGCTCATGGAGGATCCAGTAGCCCTCCATGACGTTGACAGAGGAAATGTCACGGCTGTGGAAGCGCTCAAACAAGTCAGGACAGTCTTCGTTCAGTTCCATGTTCTGGCCCCCAAATTCAGGACGCTCAAAGATCTTCATCCTGTAGTTCCCACGGTACTGTGAAAATCAAGAATGGTATAAATATGCACCCTAGTTAATTCTTAATAAAGTGAGTGATATAATGAGAATAACTAATTATTCATAAGGTGAATGAGAAGATTTATTTTCATCTGTTGGTTATGCTTCTAGCAGGCTTTTGTCTGTTAATAGGTCACTACTCAAATTATCTTCTCTCAAGTTACAAGTTACACCATCTGGAACTAAAAGGATCCTGGCCAGTGTTCAAATTGTGTCTTGTGGTCTTGGAAGGGGTCCCCAAGGTGGATTGTGGGTGGGTAACAGTAATAAAACTCTGCATGTTTGACATTAACTCTACACTATCTTCTTCCACACAGTCCCCCTCAATACGAACACTTATTGTGACTTTTGATGACTCACTGAATTTTACTGAAAGACAGCCAATGGGTCACAATAGGGTACACTCACAGGGGGCACCATACGGCAGGAGCGGATGCAGTCATTAAAGCCGGCCCATCGTTGGTAGTCTGGGTACTCCCCCTTGTGCAGCATGTATTGGTAGCCGCCGTAATTAGGCTTCTCATAGGCCACCCAACAGCCACTCTCCACCCTTATGGAGTTACAGCGACTGAAGTGGTTGTGCATCTCTGCAAAGTCACCACTGCACTCAAATGGACGACCTTGAAAGTTCCTGTCCTCGTAGAAGATAATCTGCTCAAAAGAAAGTATCTGACTGTAAACACCTCAGTAGCACACAGACAATTGATTGAATTTCAGTATCAACTTTGAAATGAATCCTGATAAACATTGACTCCACCAAAATCTAATTCCGAATATATTTTTTAAATCTGTTATAAGGCTTGCTGACGTCATCATATACGGATGATGATCAGTATATATGAAAAAATCGGAACTATTTTATGATTGTCAAAGTAGTCCAATGGGTTGATATTGATGCATTTTTAAAGGAAGTCAAGCAAACGTTTTCCAGATGACTGGCTTTGTTTTCGACTGACTCGACTGACACACCTGCCATCTAATTTTTAGTTCAATTGTGTACATGTTATTGACACGCTGTTTGACTGAAGGATTCACTAAAATCAATTCCCGCATATTCTCTGATAAACTATTAAGATTAATTGAAATAAATGTCTAAGAATGAATTTAAACATATCAGTATTAAACCATCTACAAATTAATGAAAAAAGTTAACAGACTTGCATAGTCATCCAAGGTACCTCAGGTAACATTTCAGTAGATTCACATTTAGCCATATAGAAGAAATGGTACAGCTCAGGGTACAAATAAGTGTGGCTCAATTAAATTGAACAAATTTTAGCGGCCAATATTTGCAAAATACACCCAACCAGAGACTGGGCCTGACACAACAATTTCGAAAAAACACTGTTACGTCCCCTGCCCTGTGTTCGTAACAAGGGGCACTACGACAAGGGGGCTCGTAACAACCACCCTCTTTCCACTCAATATTAATATATAAATACCTAATATTTTAATTTCGCAGGAATTATTAATTAACTGGCAACAGACCAAAAGTTATTAATTTGGGGCATTCAAGGATACTGAAAACAGAAAAAATATATTGGTTTGTTATTCATTTAACAGTAAATTAAGTTGAAGCCTGTCTTTTCCCACTTTGGACTCAACATGTCATGTAGACGCTTACCTTGCCCATTGTGACTGGTATGTTCTCACTGGACCAAAAACTGCGCAGTACAGACCTCTTTATACACCCCGTAGGGATCAGATCTTTGTAAACATAACACAAAGCCTTGTCACATCAGCACAATATCCTCTATAGACTACACAACACTATAGGACCGGCCAATACCAGATACTCTTTGTCTCTGTCAGGGCTGACTGCTTGTAAAAATACAGTACAGCTGCACTTTTTAGAAGTCCCACAATGAAAGTTGCAGTCTCAGCCATTATTGACACTGGCCAGCAATGTGTAGAATAGATGGGGTATGTGGTTGACGATTTTTTTGGGGGTGTAATGTGTATGTAGAATTACAGCTGTTGCCTATAATAGTTAATTAATTCTTCATTTTTACCAAAAACTAAAGAGTAGTGTTTGGCTGTTAAAATGTCCTGTACTCATCAAAAGTCATTGACAAAAATCTCCCCAATCCATGTTACTGCATTGTTTAGCTGCAGAGTCTTTAATGGATATGAAAGCAAATCACTCAATTCTCTTGTTTAGTAAATTGTTTTTAATCTACAGAGATGTAGGATTTACATGACACTCCTCATCCTTCTAAAAGAGCCAACCATGGGGTTATGGCAGCCCCAGTCACTGCAAGCCCTATATTCGCCAGGGCGCAGGAAGTACTGGCGTCCGCAGTAATTAGGGTGCTCATAGAAGGCCCAGTAACCCTCCATAATGTTTGAGGAGAAGATGTTGCGGTGACGGAAACGGTCATAAACATTAGGGCAGTCGTCCATGAACTCCATCATGTGACCGGTCATTTCAGGTCTGTTGTAGATCCTCATCCTGTAAGATCCTCTGTGCTGTTGGTCAAATAAATGAGTGCAAAGTGATTGTATGAGCAATTAAATTGTCTATTTTCAATAGACATGGAACCATTGGCAGTGATTTGAGTGTTCCTGACATTTGGAATAACCTTTTGAAGCCACATCATTCTCAGCAATTGTCATTCCTAACTGCCAAAAAACCTGAGCAATGGACAGAATTAAAATGTAGATGCCAAGTCTTTTGGGAGGTGTATCCTATTCCTTTTTAAGAAAGATTGGCTCTCCTTGAGGACCTGGCACAAATACTTTTATGCTTTGACTCGACTATCTATAAATGACATCAAAAGGGCAGTGACTGACATTGATTTCTAAAAAGCTTGTTTGATGTGCAGGGAGAACCACCCGGCTAGTGGTTTGATTGACTTACTGGAGGGAACATCTGGCAGGAGCGAATACAGTTGTTGAAGCCCATCCAGCGATGATAGTCAGGGTACTCTCCTTGGTTCATGATGTACTGGTAGCCCATGAAGTTTGGCTTCTCATAGGCCACCCAGTGACCCCCAGTTACACGGATGGAGTTGCAGCAGTTGAAGTGTCTAAAGGTGTCAGCACAGTCGCCATTGCACTCATAGTGGCGGCCCTGGAAGTTGTAGCCTTCGTAAAAGATAATCTTTCGAGGAAATGGATGAATATACAAAATGTGTTAGATACAGGTTCGATTTCCACCCATGTCACCTTTATCTATAAAAAAAAGTGGTTGACAGGATGTGTGTGTGTGAAAGTGGGTTTGAATTGCCAGTAGGGGACACTCATCCCCCTTAAATCTGAGCATTATGGCAAGTGCTATTGGATCTGGTCTCAAAACACTGCTGAGAAACTATATTACTCTCATTGTAAACCTGCTTTTTTACTCTCTGTGATCATCTTAGGTTTTCCTTAGATAAAGCATTTCATCATCCTGCCTTTTCTATCCGAGCACTGATTCTACTTCATCATGTTTTTACAAAATGGCCTCTATTAGTTGTCTAAAATATAAGGTCTCTAAACTGAACGGCTTTATTTGTGCAACTGAATAATAGTAATTATCCTATCTTAAAAAGTCCAGTCTAGTACAATCTAATCTGATCCAGTGAAAAAGTTAAATTTCCAATAGCAAACAAAACATAATTGCTAAATCAGATTTAGAACAGGTCTAGGTAGCTTTTAACTATAACACAGTCTGGAATCTTTCCCGTCTGTCCAAATACATATTTTGCCATCAAGGATTTATCCTTCAACTTTCTCTGCCTTCATAAACAGGAGGCCCAGCAGTTAGACTTGTTCATACCTTTCCCATCGTTGGAGGACTGGAGGACCTGTAGCTTAAGCCTTTTAACAGACTCACAGGCCCTTTTATATTATTTCCCTGACAGGAGCACTATGACGTGTCAAACTAGACTTTATCTTGTTAGACGTCACAGACATACCCTTTTGTTTTTCATACCATAGTCCACTTTACCCTCAACTGCTAGAGTTTACCTATAGAATTGAATCGTCCATGGTCCTCCCCATATCCCTATTCTATGTTTGGGCTACATAGAGCCTTGTTTAGCCATGACCTAGTGATGCAGCCTTTTGAAACTTTACACAAAAGCACTTGAGGAATGTGTGGAACTAGAGAGCTTTAACATTTAGCTAGTTAAACTACTGTTTAACCATGCAAAATCTCAGTTGAAAATAAAGTTTTAAACATTTCAGGTTGTTATGATAAAGAAAACTCAGCGTTGATGTTCATAATTTATATGTAGCAATGAAATTACGTTCCATTATTTTTGCCATAGTTTCATGCTTCCATACTTCCATTTCTGACCAACATCTGGTATCATATCATATCTTGGTTGTTTTTCATAGCAGCCCCTTTTGGTTAAGTGATAGTGATGATATTGATTGAATCAAGCTCTTATTGTTGATGTGATTTATTGTCTCTTATTCTTTCCATAGCCTGGATACCTACTCTGATGTCATGACAGACATTTGTGTGTGTGTGTGTGTGTGAAAAGTAATAGTGCTTTGGACTCCAGTCTTTGGCTCGTAAACATACCACAGAGCTGAAGGGGAAAAAGGCCAAGAGGAGTTGCCCTTGTGTGTTCTGTTCCCAAAGCCCAGCTGATGCCAGAAAGGTCAGGCTCATCCTTTAGCCTTTCATCAGTATAAAGAGCCTATGCCCTCTTTCCCGTTTGCTTTTTTTGTGAGGCTTTAACCAGAGAGACCATGTTTTCCACAGCACAATAGCTATTCTGTTCCAGGGCAAAAAGCTGCTTCTCTGGCAATGTATCAGTGTGGAACTCATTTAGAGTTAAGGAGCTGTGTTGATAAGCTTTTTAAAAGAAAAATCATTTATTAGTCACAGCTGTGAAACTCTCCTAAGCTTCAATAGGTTTCATGTTTGGAGTGGCACTATTTTTCCATTACATAAGTAGAACATTGATATTATTTTATCATATGGTGCAGTTTTTGTGTAGTTTTTATTTAAGGCTATAGACGATCAGCACCCCTATATTTTAGTTTTGATTGTTCATAATGGAATTGATTTAATTCTTTAACAAAGTTTTTAGAGTGAGCCTTATGACTGTCAGCCTTTTAATCATCATATTTTTTGTCATCATTAAAACAATCCCACAGTTCTTTGGTTCGCATCTATCATAACCAACATGATAATTAACATGAAAACAATCAGGGGGTTTTCATCCAAGACTGATACTAACCCTCTCATTCATTCTTCAGACCTAAGCCTTTGGTCTGTCCCTGTAGTTTGCAAAGGGCCTTATTTCAGAGGATCTCAAATGATCATATTTAGCAGTGCTTCAAGACTTCTTTTTCCCACCCAGAAGGGAAAGCAACATCACAGAAGACCCTGCCTGATTTCTCAGTTTCCCCCAGAGGAGAAAAAAGCAACCACCATTGGTGTATTCCACTCTTCTTCTTTGAATGTGGGAAAGAGGGCAAGAGAGATATAAAAGGAGGAATAGATGGCTGCTGCTCAGGATCTCCTAGTGCAGTATTGATAATCACATATGAGATGACGACGGCCTAATAGAGGCCATCGAATAACAGGTAGGGAGGGACTTTAGGAAAGACTGGCTTCTGTTTTCATCTATGTGACTTATAGATAGAAATACCAATTGTAGTTGATGACTAATCAGAAGGAGTATTCCCAGCACACTACAAAACTAATTTCATATTTAAGAAGAGATGATGAATACAACTCAGGAAAAACAACCTGCTTGTATCAGAAAATATCCCTACATGGATCACAATGAGGCTTGTGACTCTTTTTAAGTCAAATAACAAAAAACATACTTTGTGTTAGGCGCATACAAAGTTGCCTGTACAATATGATTTTATATCTCCTGTCAAAGGCTAAATGTGGTGTTGACAACGCAATGCGATCGAACGGGCTTGCCAGAGCCTCCCACGTCAGAAAGGATAAAGAGGACTGAGGACATCAACATCCCTATTCTTCCGTCATGAAGAAAAAGAAAAAAATCCAGGCGCCCTCTCTCTCTCTCTCTGCCAGTGCAAGACTCTCTATCGGGATTACCAGACATGGACGTTGGAGCCACTGTGAGCCAGTGCCAGGGCCAGGATTTACCACAGCACGTCTGATGTGCTCCATCTTTCTGTTTGGGGATAATTAAAAGAGGAAATGGTGGTGGGGAGAACAGAATGGAGGAGGGAATAGTATGTATGGTGCTTGGACCATACAAACAGATGCAGCTGTCCATTATGTTAAGTTTTTCATGTTGTCACTTTGTACCATTTTACTTGTTTACCTCCTAGGGATTTCACCTAAATCCGCAACCTGAGAAGACATTTAGACTTGATTGTTGATATTTGAGGCATAGTCCTATCCAAATAACACCCCAAACTTTCCTTTACCATAGACTTACCATGGCCTACTGTATGCTGACTTCCCTCAGGTGCACTAGCCAATAGCCATGCACTCAAGAAAAAAAACCTACATTTGCATTGCCACTGGGGAATGTATTAAAGATCAAAATCAACACACGTCAGAATCAGTGTATCCTTGAAACTAAAAGTGTATTTATTGCACGTGATTTGGCTCACAATTGTTCTATTGAGCTAAATTATTTATTATTATTATTATTAGGAAGTATACTTCATAAACTAAAAGTGCAATACACAGGCTACTTTACAGTATTCAAAAGTAAACTTCAAATACACTATAAGTGTACTTTAAAGTGTACTAAATTACCTAAAAAGTGGGCCAATTCAGTTTACTTAGTACAAAAATAGTATATAAATAAGTACACTGCTAGTATACTTTAGGTACCATGATAATAGTATACTTTTTATACTTAAAGTATACTTACAAATTAAACTTGAAGTATACTTCTTTTTTGTAAGGGTTTCCTAGACTTTTAGCTAGGGTACTAATGCTGAGGGCTCGCTGATATCGCTGTCTGTCTTACCATAACTGCGTCGTTGCTAACGTGTTGTGACGTGTGCTGACGTTGTGACGTTAGGCTAGCACTGAGGTCCCTTGGTGCACACAAGGCACTTTTTGCCGCAAAAACGTTGTAAGCTCCTAAACCGTGCAACGGAACGTAAATCCCAATAGATGCAACGCAATCGTGACCAAGACGAACCTTTTGACACCAACGTTGTCTATGTAGTCCAAATATTGAAGGATCCTTAGGGGTGGGAAAATAATAATAAATAATAATAATATGTATGATAGAGTGGTGATGTTGGGTGTGCTCGCCGAAGGCTTGAGCAAAAAGTGTCTGCTAAATACAATACAGAAACACACACACAGCCTCCCTCCCTTCCTGAGTCCCTGTTAATTTGCCTACTCCTTACCATGTCGTCAACTACTCTTTCTTCCATCTTTTCCTCACTCGCTCCCATGGCCCTGTCATGATCACTCTCCTCATCCTCGGCTTCTTCCCTGACTCTGTCAATAGCCTATGTTTCGGCCTCTCTGAGACAGCCACCTCTCCTCCTTCCTCTACAGGTAATGCTGATGTTGAAGCAGCTAAAGCCCCCCCAAACATGTTTGAAATTTTTGCAAATTTTGTGGCATTCACCTGTAGATTTTGTATCTTTTTCTCCCTTAACTTCCCTGCGCCTCCCTTTGCGGTGGTCGTTTCTCCATTTTAGCGATGCTAAACTTAAGAAAAAGAAGAAAAGAAAGAAGAAAATTAACCAATAGGCCGCTGTCAGTTCTCTATGGGCCGCCCCGACCAAATTTTTTTTTACCAATGGGCCGCTGTCCATTCTTTATGCGCCGGCCCCCCCCCAAAAAGCCTATAAATTATATTGCCGATTCGGCCCAAAAATGCGTCGGCTCACCGGGCAAATGCCCGGTATGCCAGATGGCCAGTCCAGCCCTGCACTACATGAACTACATGAACATTGCAACTATGTTTCTACTAGTGAGTGGTTGATTGGTTGATATCAAGAGATTACATTTTGACTAGTTATTTGTAGATATCATTATTTGGAATTGCAACTAGTCAGAATTACATTATGAATATGTTAATTAAAACTAATTTAAATGTAAGTATATAGTAATAGTTTAGCAGGGCTTTGCTGGTACATGTTTGCTTCTTCTCCAGACCAATCTCGCATGCACTTCTTGGTGAATGTCAAAGTACTGAAAGGACAAGCAAACTGAATGAGCCAGACTAATATACAGGAAAAGGGGTGCTGGAGATACCACCACCCTAAGAAGAACGGGGGAGTTGAAACCCTTTGTTAAAGTTGTCTTAAACTGAGTTGAACTTGAAAGTTCTTTATTGTCCTTTTGCATTAGAGGAAAGTTGTGTATCTGAACTTATGTAGCTCATTATAAATGTAGTTGAGAAAAGATTAATGTAATCTAAATGTTGTTGTTTGTTTTCCCCTGTGCCTTCCCAGAAAAACAGTATACTTAAGAGTATTTCAAGCATATTCACATTTTCAATAGTACATTTTAAATATACTAAGAAAAAGTGTACTATCTGTGAATATATAAAAAGTATACTAACCATCATGCTTTTACCAATTTTAACGTTAATACTTTGAACACACTTTTAAAAAATTGTACTACAGTACACTTTTAGTAAATATATTATAAAAATATATACTTTAAAACGTATATGTAATTTCTAAAGTGTACAACTGGAACTTTGTTTTTAAACATATTATTTGTATATTTTAAAATGCATGCTAAAAATAATCTTTGTAACAATGCACTTAAAGCTTACTTTAAAAATGAACATTTTAATATGCTGAAATTTTAGGATATTTCAAGTTACTTTCGAAGTCCCTTCATTAATTCAGCCTTCAGTGTACTGCTGTACTATGTGCTAAAGTGTAACAACTTCAAGTATACTTAGTACACTTTAAGTATAGTGTACTTGAAATATACTTGAAGTTGTTCCACTTTAGCATATAAAAGTACACTTATTACACTTTAAATGCTTTACTACAATTTAATTACAACTAAAATATATTTAGTACGAAATTAGTTGTTCCAAAATAGCACACTTAAAATTAACTAATCATTCAATAACTTGAAGTATACTGATGATTAATCAGTCTTCAAGTATACTCAAGTATGCTAAGATTTAGTATACTATTTTTTTTACCTGGGTTTGTCTTGGTTTGGGCCAGCTTTCATAAATACCTCCCCACCTGTTACAGTTCCGTCCACATCACATTCCATTGTCCATCACAACATCATTGGAGATTTCACCCTACGATCTGCTCACCTTTCAAACCAGATATGTTTTTTTTATACTTCCTCAAATTTTGTATTAAAACAAATTAGTTCTAACAGCTATTGACAAGTGCTCCAGAGAAGAGGCTGTGGATCTGCTATTGTGCATCATTTTTGATTGGGTTGCCCCTGACAATCAAATAGTCGCCTTGTGAACCCACCCCCCCTTAAAAAACAGAATTGTTGTGAAAGCTTGTGAATTAGTTTGACTAACTGCACATTTTACTTCTTTGTCGGTAAGGCAGATCAAAGGAGGGCCCTTCTTATTGCCCAAGGGCAATCACAATTTATTTAGAGGGGTTTTGCTGCTGTCCCAGTAGGTAACAATACCAGCAGAGCCACTCAGGATAATTATATCTTTGAGGTGTCTCTCAAATCCCCCAGGCCGCACACACGTACACGTTCAATTGTAAAAAAAAAATCCTCATTAACTGATTAGATTTTGTAGGTAATACACAAGAGTGTATTTATGCTTTGCAACCCTTTTAATAACTGCATTTAAAAATAATTGGCCCATTTTATATAATAGTTGACAAATATGATCAAATGTTGATATCTAAATTGATTGATTGAATCGGGCTAGTAATCAGAAGGTTGCCGGTTCGATTCCTGGCCGTGCAAAATGACGTTGTATCCTTGGGCAAGGCACTTCACCCTACTTGCCTCGGGGGGAATGTCCCTGTACTTACTGTAAGTCGCTCTGGATAAGAGCGTGTGCTAAATGACAAAATGTAAATGATTAGGAAAACATATAGCAAAAGTTTATTGATTTTTCAGTTCGACAGTTTTGTAAGAATGATGGTTCTTGGGGGAACTTACAAGGGAATAGTTTTCTAGATATCCACAATAATTAAAACTATTAATATATAGGCTTGTAGACCGCCGTCATTTAAAAGTGATAAACACATTAGAGCTGGTGAAAATCAATTTTCACAAAGAAGTACTGCATTTTACTGTAGCAGCATACATGGCACTACTTTGGTAAAAGTGTATGAAACCTTTTTCCTCTGTAACACATTAACAATACACACATTATTAACAGTGCACATTCAAATCAAATCAAAATCAAATCAAAATGTATTTGTATAGTCCTTTTTACACGCAAGCATGTCACAGAGGGCTTCACATACGCCCATAGAACTGCCCCTCAACCAACCTAAACCCTCACATTGTGTGTCCAGATGTGCTCTGGTGCTTAATAATGCTGTAAAAGTAGTAGTTGTCTCACATCTCTCCCCTTTACAGAAGCACATCAAAAACTAATGGAAGATAGTGTACTTCTTCATTTGAAAAAGCTTTTTGATTATAATATTTTCTGCAGTTACAACTGGAGGCAGGGTTAAACTTCTGCAATGGGGCTCTTTATGAGTTGACTGAGTAAATGTTTTGCTTGAATGACTCATTCTACCATAAACATACAACACCATATCGTTTTGTTATAAAAATGTGCCTTTGTATATACTGAAGAAAACTAGACTATTGTTTTTCCGAAAGCTGTGTTGCCATTTTTTATATAATCAAACAAGTCTTTCAAATATGTCACCTGGCTTTGCCCACCAATTCAACTTTTCTTGCAAGAAGTTAACAAACCTTGTGTTTCTTTTAGCTGTAGCAATCCACTTTCGCCTTCCCTCTGCAAACAAACACACTGATACAAAACTCAAAACCCTTAACACTTAACTATCACCAAGAACACCCTTCTTTAAAATAAGGAAATCTCCTAAAAGAACACACATACATGGAAGAAATTACTCTCCAGCACCAATCCTCAGCCTACTAAAATATGTGGCTCCCCCTTTACATTGAATTAGGCCCGCCTGTTAGCTAATCCCTTCAATACAAGCACACTATAATCCCATACCAAGTCTTATTTTCTTCCTCTGATTATTATTATTTTGTATTATTATTATTATATGTCCTATACCTAGATCTCCTACTACATGAACTCCCCCAATTACTTTAAGAAAACACATTATATGCTATGTTTGGTCTGGCCATGTTATGTGTCTATCTGTCCATCCATCTGTTATTTAGTATGTATTTTTGAATTTGCACATTAAATTTAAAATAAAGTTGTCCTTAGAAGAGGAGGTGGTGGTAGGAAAATTATTAAAAGTATTTGTTCACTTTACAAACTTACAAAGAACATTGTTAAATTTCAAGTGTCTCTCACCATTACAATTGCAATGTCTTTGATTAAAAAAAATATGCTCTTCAGATTTAACCATAAATCTCTTTATTTTAAATTATATTTTTAGGGGCATTACTGCCTTTATTATTTTATTGACAGAGATAGTAATTATGGAGAGGACAGGAAATGTGGGAGAGAGAGAGGCGGAATGACAGATGATTAAGGGCCTTGGCCTGGATCAAACACAGGCCGCCACGGTGAGGCCACAGGCACGCATTAGACCGGTGAGCTACTGAGGCGCCCCAATGAATCTCTTTCTTAAAACTCAACATGCGAATATAATTTTATATATTCAAGCCTTTATTCTTTTATTCTTCAAAGTTTAAGTGCCACACACACTCACCAATCCATGACACTCCTAAAACAAACCTGTCCTCTCAAGAGTTGGGACATAAGGGTTGGTTAAAACGTATGGCCCACTATTTAAAAAAATAAGAGGTGGGTTGTTTTTTAGTGCATCTTGTCTTATAACATGCAATTTATTTAACGTCAAGCTCATGCTGCTGTTAGCCTGGTCCTAACCAGACTCTCGTACATTTCATTTGTAAAGAGAGTCTGGCCTCGCTCCATTGACAAGCGTTGACTTCCTTGTAGGCGGGTACTCTGTTGAAGTTTAAAACTATTGGATCTGCCCAGAGCCACTCTGATCTGCCATAACCAATCGCTAGCGTTCGCCTTAGCCAATTCCTTCACCACTACTGTAACAGAGCTAGCTGCCGTAGCTGGAAAATCAAACTTTTCCCAAACCCTGTGGGGAGGAGGGCCACAACATCATGGCCACCAACAAAACTCAGCAAAACTTGTTCTTGCTCCGGCTTTAGCTGTTGGATATTCGGCAGCGTTGCCACAACGGACCGAATGGCTTTCCTCGCATCTTTCTCCACCGCCATTACGGAACTACAACACAAACTAGCACACGACACCAACGTCATCGTTCTCAGCCACTCCCTCTGTTCGCTTATTGGACAGGTAGAAAATCAACCTGCAGAATCTGACTTACGGACCTCATGGCCAGACCTATGTACAGAAGCAAATAAATTTGAGCGGAAGTACGTAGGACGGCAGAGCCAGGCTATGCTGCTGTGGCATTAAAACAAGTTTAGTTACCACCAGAGGGCACTAGAAGTCTAAGCATAATTCCTGGTAGCGTGTCCCCGGTTTTGATACAAGAACCCAATCTCTGAGGTTGTTTGTACAGAGGGAGAAAGAGTGAGAGTCCAAGTGTGGGCACACAGATGTATATTTGTGAGAGGTAGACATGGAACACAAAGATGTCAGTTCTCTGGAAGGAATGCGGGGCATTGTGTTTACTGGTTCTGTGGCCGTTTCTCCAAATCCTATCTGTTTCTGTAATGACACAGTTAGGCCCTCTGGAAGTGCTTCCAGGTCTAAGGGAGTGGGAAAGTCTAGCTGTCACCAAAGCTAAAGTCAGCATGCTGCTACTGTCAAATAGGCAACCATACAACACAGTACACCCTTTTACAGCATGCACACTGTTGACACACACATACCTCCACTGTATGTGTGCATTCCTTTCTGCTCACAGACTTAAGACTTTCCAAAAACAATTCATGTACACATTTTATAATCATGAATTTAATGTACCCACTGCAGGATGTTGATGCTGTCTAGTGCATTAATTGAACTGTAGACAACGCTAATTGAGAGATAATAGCACAACCTGCTCGGCTGCAAAGCAGTCAGTTCCCCATGTGGTCTGGCCACTAGGACTGTCAAGGCCTTTGTGTTGTTGACCATTCACCACTAGCCCCAGCAACCAATTGTTGCCTTTTTAGAGTATGTCCTCAAGTCAGCCTGTTTGTGTAAATGCTGCATGTGTAACATGTAGCCATTTGGTCTATTGCTTAGACTGAAAAAAAGTTATGTGTGTCATTAACAACTGGAAAATATGTATCTGAATGAAGTCAGATCACCATACAGTTTATTGAATATTCACTGCCTAAGGGGAATATTTTATTAGTGTATTATTATATGAGTGGGGGTACCACTGGGAATTAATTGCCCTAATTGCAGCCAATGTATATTGAATTGAGCATATTATTAGCCTACCCGCACAGTTGATTTGTGTTGGTGAATAGGGTAGTAAGATACATTAGAGGCCCGGTTTGTGTGTGAGGCAAGCCTCAGAGGAGCTGGAGATGCATGCCCATCCCTGGACTACAGTAAATCCGGGGTAGTTAATACAATCCCTGGAAGACCCCGTGCTCTGCTCTCCTGAGATTTTCAACTAAATTAAAAAACAACAATACTGCCGGGAGAGATTCTTACACCAATTCTCACCAACAATTCTCGCATTCCTCTTTCTTTTGTTTTTGAACTTTTGTGTTTTCTCTCTCTATTTCTCTCTCCAAGCTTTCTGCACTCTCCACCTCCCCCTCTTTCCCTCTGCTGTGTGTTGTTTTCTTAGTTTGTTTTCGAGTCGTACTCCTCTGGCTGTCACCAAGCACTGCAGCCACTTTCAAAGGCTCGGCTGTCACACACCGCCTTTGAGTCCTGTTTGAATTTTTAACATACACGTTGTCAGGGCGCCGTCAGCAGTGATTGACAGGTCCGTCCCAGAGCAGCACAGGGCTTGGCAGGCTGGCTGTCTTTTGTCAGAGGCAGCTGAGGAGAAGCAACAAAGGAAGGAGCAGAGGAGGAAAAAACACACATAAATAAAACAAAACTGCTCTTACTCATTGCTCAATGAAGACCAAATTAGATTAAACTTAAAGCAAGCAGTTGGGTGCTAAGGAAAAGCACTTTATATTTTCTCTGGCAATGTTCTGTACCATTGATGGTATATTGCTCCAAAAGCTCCTCAAAAGATAAATAAGCCAAATAACTAAACAAAGCAAAAGTTAAAGTAAAAAGTAAGTACAAATATTTTAATGTTATGTTCAGGAGTTTGAACAAAAGACAACCTTTAGGATATTTGATAATTAACCCTGAATTACTTAGACTTGCAGTCTAAGTAATTCAGGGTTAGTTGGTTAGATTTTCCACCTTGTTGAGAGTAATATATGGTAACTAATTTACTTTCAAAAGGTCTGCGAGTGAAAACAAAATAGAGTGTAAAAATAATGAATTACATCTCAGATAAAAAATGTTTTATACAATTTAGAATGTAGGGGACAATTATCTATATACATGACTAAATATGCCATTGTGTGCTGTGGTCTATCTATTATAAATCAACGTTACAATTATATTTACAGAATCAAAGATATGGTATCTTCCCATTTGAACTAATGCAACTGAAAAGGGAACTATCTTAGTTATGACATTGTCTCTGACATTGTCTCTGACATTGTCTCTGACATTGTCTCTGACATTGTCTCTGACATTGTCTCTGACATTGTCCTCTGACATTGTCCCTGACATTGTCCCTGACATTGTCCCTGACATCGTCCCTTTTTCTGCCTCACCATTTTTACGTCCACCGAAAACCATCCACATGAGAATCATAACACCAAGACAACATGCATTACTGAGTATTTTGTGATGAACAAGTTGCTACCCTCAATCCAGAAAAATTCACTAGAGCCATCTACATACTACCACTGTGAACATGAATACTGTAGGTGCCATGGGTGTCAGACAGGGAGGCATAGAACCTGTTCAGAACAAAGGAAGACAGCTTTATGAGGGCACAACCTGTCTGTGAGTCACATGGGAAAATCTAAATACTTCTTTGTGGCTGAAACAACTTTTTCTCAATAAAATGTTGGAATTCTTTGGAGGCTTTGCAGTCAAGAGTCTTTTTAAGGAGTGCTTTTGTAGTCTAGTAGAGTGGTTTGGTATCATTTCAAATGAGAACAACTTTGGTCGGCAACTGCAGATTTCAATCAGAGGTGAAAGTTTAAGCCTAGTAAGGAGGAGGATATACAGTATGTGTATTTCCCCAGTTCCTCTATAAGGACCGCACATGATGGAAGAGTGACTTCCACTCTCTCCCTGAAAGGTTAGGCTTTTCCTACCCCACATCTTTTCTAAAGAAAACATGTCTACCGTTTGATAACTCCTTGACATTTGACAGTCTTTTCAGACCAATCAGACAGCAAGCGTTAGCATTTTTTTTTCTAAAAGAGTAACAATGGGGGGGGGGGGGGGGGGGGGGGGGGAGTACTGTCACTCTCCTCAAGCCTATCAAAGGCAGCCCTCGCCACACCGATCAACATCAGATACCGCTGCCACAGTACTCACTTTATATTTCTTTTCTTTTTCTTTCTTTCTTTATTTGCTCAACCCACCCTGTTGAGACTCTGTCGCTAACATCTGAGCTCAACTTTGACAAGACTGAAGTGCCACACTTTCCAGTGTCAAAAGGGTGGCAGGTGACTCACCGGCTAACCTTTCCGCAGCTTTGCCAAAAAAGCATTGCGGTGACGCGGACCTCACTGTGGGCCCTCAACTTGACTATGCTACACCAAAGCTGCTTTTATTGTCCCCCACATCTCCCTATATTATTTCTGAATGAGTTATACCGTAAATTATCTACTGTATGTTATCTTGGAGGGAAAGATATGACTTTAGGGAAGCAACAAAGCACTCAGTCTCTATGGTTACATAATTCATATCAGCCATATTCAAATAAAATTTAACACATTGTCATTCATCTAAAGGCAAGTGTGTGCATGTGTGTGAAAGCCCAGATAACTCCAAAGTAATAAATTAATAACGCCCTACCATGGGAGCATGTGAATGAGTGTGTTTAGTCATTCTGTTTGACAACAAAAGGAAAAGGCCTATTCCGGGGAGTGGAAATCAAATTTCACACTTCCACTGATACCGTTTCCCTCCTCCAAAAGTGGCAGAGTCTTGCACAGGCAACAAAATAGCTCAAACACTGAAGAGCTACGTAACAACTTTTGTTGGCATGCAAAACAGAATTATTTTATCAAGCAATCAGTTTTAGTGTCCTTGGTCACGGAGGGCATTCAGTTGAAGGAAAACACAGGTTCATAATTGCTTGTGAGAACTTTATAGGAAGGATGGGGAATCTTGAAACTGAAGGTAGCTGGATATTCTTATATCCACCTTGGATCCCCCAAGAACATTGGTGCTTGGCGCGGATGTTGTTCTGGAAGAGAAATACAATGTTGTTGTATTTTAGATTGGCTTTACTTGCTGAAGTCGTTTTAGGTGCTGTTCACATAAAAAAAAAAAATATATATATATATATATGATTGTATGTTACAATTTACAAAAGACGTGTACACATGCACACTCTCACACACACTAAGACACAAAACAGAGCCAATCCATGTCACACCCATCGGCATTAGACAACTGCATAAACTCTGTCAGGGTTCTCAGAATGTTCATCATGTGAAGGTTGACTGAATATTTTATTTTAAAGACTGCAAGACAAATTCTACTTATTGCAGTCAACCGGGCAGGTGTGAGTATTTGGCAGAGAATGCATTTGAAAGGCTTGAGAGACAAATAGTAAGAAAAGAGACAATACAGTGAGAGAGAGACTCTTATTTCTCCCAGTTCTAATGGTAATAAGTAAAACAATGCACCAAGTTCAAGTCTTTTATTGTCAGATACACAGAACAACACAAGGTCAGACTGGGCACTGAAATTCTTAGGACAAGACAACGCAAAGCAACCTGGCATAACATATAAGTACACAGAACATAGATTATATCTATGATGAGCTAAAATATAGTAAACCTCTTAAATAAACATCCTAAATATACAGATAATATACAGATAATATGCAATATTCAATTCAATGTTCAATTCAATGTTCAATTCAATATTCAATTCAATATTCAATTCAATATTCAATTCAATATTCAATTCAATATTCAATTCAATATTCACCACAGATAACCAAACCCTCACATCTCCAGCTGTGAATGTGAATATTACAAATATTTTTTATCTGCAGCATTTTTCTGTTATCAGCATGAAAGGCTGTATTCAGTGCTCTACAGGCAGTGTATCTGTGCACGTTTTCTTCTCCAATTGTCTAAACTGTAGTGTCAAACAAGGGGGGTCAGATGGCTGAGTGGTTAGGGAATTGGGCTAATCAGAAGGTTGCCGGTTCGATTCCTGGCCGTGCAAAGTGACGTTGTGTCCTTGGGCAAGGCACTTCACCCTACTTGCCTCGGGGGAATGTCCCTGTACTTACTGTAAGTCGCTCTGGATAAGAGTGTCTGCTAAATGACTAATGTAAATAACTCTAATTTTCTTTCTTTTCTCTTTAGTCTGGGGCTGATCTGACCTCAGGTGTGGATTTTTCTGATCCCACTCTCCTTCACTATCTCCACCGCCTGCAATGAATGATTCACTTAGACCTCCCCACCAAAAAGAAATGTGGAAGCATCGTAACTACTGTACACTGTAAACCAAGCTCCTACCTCTCTGATCTCGAAATGTTGTGTAACACTTGAAAAACCCTTGCGTTCTAGTATGTGTTTCTTTTTTTCTTGCTTGCTCTCTTTCTGAGTCACATTCAGTATTGACTGTTTATGCTTTTTAATGTTGCGGAGAGGGCCCCAGGCTTGTAGATGGGGGGGGGGGGGGGGGGGGGGGGCGTTCTTCTTGACACTCTTACGCCCCCGTAGTGAACTCTAGCTCCCAGCGCTCTCGGAAGTACAGAGACCCTCTTTTTCCACTGTCTTTCTTTTTGTCTATCTCTTCCTCTTTCTTGCTCCAACCGGGAGCTCTTCTGAACATCAGCACCCTGTATTTCTCCTTTACAAAGATCACCCCATGGTAGATTACGACAGGCAACACCCAAGCAAAAATATTTACACAATAACCCTATGGCTTCAAAGTGGAGCCAGTTGGGTTCCGTGGAAATGACTCGGGTTAGCAGAGGGCACTTAAGAGTAAGAAAGTCACCCCTGTCAGGTCCAAACTAAGCAGATAACCAGATGTGATTGTGCACTCTTTTTCTCTGTCCCCATCCGTGTATCTGTCTTTGGATCCCACTTTTTGATTTGGACTCTCTTTACTCTTTTACACACCCTGAACAATCAATAGCAAGAAGCATTTTTGGCACGTCTGGTTTTCAGTTAGGAATTACAACTAACACAAGCTGGAAATATCCATAATTCTGTTTTGCAATGGGGTTTTTTCAGCTTACTCTGTGATTTCCTTTCCAGGATGTGTTATACTACAATAAAGGAAACATAAATGTGTGGGTTGGTGTAGTAGATCAGAGTGTACAGACATTACTATGTCTAAACACAGCTTGTACTTAGAGCTGTGTACGTTACATTTAGGCGTTCAGCCAAGTCCTTGCTTTTACCGTTCCAAAACATATGATCATAATTTGACCCAAACTGTTATTGCACCAATAACAGTTTGGGTCAAATTATGATCCCTGCTCCCTGTGTAGGTGTAAAGAAAGATTACAATGGCCACCAATAAAAGATGCTATCAATGCACAACCACTTTATTTTGTCATATACACACAGCACTTTGAAATACAGTGATTGACTCCTAACTGACATTTCAGAATGAAAAAAAGCTTTTCAAGCCCAGCACGTACTTTAAAGAGCATTTGGTTGTAAAATGTTTGCAGCTCTTGTACAAGAGGCAGCCTCTAATAGAGTCAGTTTGAAGCCTGTTTGGAGTGTGTTTAATGAACACCGGTACACAGTCAGATCCATCAGCTTGGCACTTTGCGGAGACAAGGAGATCCTGTAAAGTCACTGTTTGGAGATAAGGCCAACAAATTAAACAAGAACATCTATCCCATCACACCCACAAGGGAATATATGTTAAGGCACGAAAAAAACGGTTGGTCCAACAGAATAAAATAGATATGATGGAGGAAAATGGGATTTATATTACTTCATCATTAAAGTAGGCTGACAGAACAAAGTCAAACAAAGAAAGAGATTATTTTTATTTTGTTTGGGTGGGTTAGTAGGGACCCGGAACAGTCGTCCTGCACCCCCTACCCTTACCCCCCTCACCCCCCTCCACCGCCCCCCACCTACAGCCGCCTCCCCCCCCCCCCCCCGCAGCGCCCCTCCCTCGGAAACTAAAGGAAGACATCATTGTGAGTAAATGACATGAGGCAGTTGAAGCTACCCCCCCCCCCCCCCCCAACACACATACCTTCCCTCAAAATATTATTTGGCACAACAACCCCCTCCCCCCCAACCCAACCCATGTTACTGCTGGCCACAGGCCTTCAGAAGGCTGCGACTCAAAGGGACGGCCGCTTGAGCGTTATCGATTGTCGGCTCAATAAAAGGTCATGGGGTCTCCTTCTTCTGTGAGTCCTGAGCCGAGAGAAAGTCTATGTCTCTCTCACACTCTCTCTCTCTCTGTCTCTTTTCCACTCTGTCTCTCACACTTTCTCGTTTTCTACACATACACACACCGCTGTCCTCCTAGTTTCTGCAGCTGCTTTAGGCCCCTGGGAAATAAGCAGGTCTTGCAAACAAGCTAATCATCATGTTTCTTTCACACACACACACCTCCTGACTGGCTCACAAATGTCAAGGTGGATTTTTAAGAAAAATTATTTATTAATTGAACTGGTTAATTGGGTCCCTAAGGCCTGCACGCTAATTGCAAGCCACAGAGCTGGCAAAGCAAGAAAGCTAAAACAAAAGAGGCTGGGCTCAAACAAACAGACAAGCACTTGAGAGATACCACACACACACACACACACACATGAGAACATAAACATACCCCTCCTCATATTTACTCATAAAGTAACACACAGAACAGTTTGCATTTTTCTTCTTCTTGGGCTTCCCCCTTTTTTTGGCATAATTTCATGGCCTGCCAAATGTTCCCCTCTTCTTGATGTGCCGGGGAAGGAGAGAGACGCATAGCCACTGAAATATGCCATATTGCACAAAGCATCTGTCTCCACACAAGACACTGCATTCATTAAGTTTGTACCAATTAGCGACCATAACTTAGCACAAACATCCATTTGTGCCTCCCACTTTAAAAACCCATCCTAAAGTGTGTCCCTCAATACACCCTTGTGTCACCCAACTTTATTTTCTCAAAGTACATTTTTCTCTCGCATAATTGTAAACCTATTTCTTCCATCTTTTCTCAGGATCTGTTTTTGTCCCTTTTCATACCTCTCGAGGGTGCATCTCAAGGGTGGGCTTGCTTTGTCAAAAAATCACACCAAGACTTAAGACAGAGACACAGGCGGAGGTTGATTTAGGGACCAAAACATGGAGAGTGGCGCATTGCCACATAGACAGCTACACCTGTTTCAACAATTATACTGCACTTTGATATATACTCAACCCCTTTGGATCGCTCTTTGGTAAAGTGAAACAAAAAGGTTTAAAAAAGTGCTTTTTCGTTAGTTGTGTGCAAGGGCGTAGGTTTGGTCTCAGCTTTGGTAGGGACACTGAACGCCCGCCCCCCATAAAAAAAATGGACTTCTGAGCAATGGAATAATGATTTATATTTGGGCATCCCAATTCATAGCTCCTTTTTACTACCTACAAGTATAAGTGTGAATGATAACATTCAGGGGTAACATTGTCTAAACATCCCTTAAAAAAAACAGCAATTTAATGCAATCTTTACCAAAATTGACTAAGTCAACTTCTCACCTGAACCCTTGATGCTGATTCATCACCATCCTGCTCTACATCTGTAGCAGAGTGCTATTTTTCCTGCACAGTAATTCATCAATTTAATACAGACACTAACCATGCTTAGTTGACTGCTGACATTGGTCGAGATTACAGGGATATTACTATCCAAGGGATCATATAGGCCTACTTATTACCAGTTAATATCACTTTTGAGTTGCTAGCCTGCTGGTACTAGGCTAAACTAGCACGGTCCCATTATGTGGGTAGGTTAGCTTTATCCTTCTGGCTTCAACAAGACCAGCTGCTGCTAACACACTGGTCGAAGATTGCAGACGCTAGGGATAGATTTAATACAAGCAAAAGTTACATGCTCTACTACACTAACAACTTTCAAAACATGTTTCCATTGTAGAATGGGTGGCGATGTAAGGCTAGCAGGTTTGCACTGTGTGGGTAGTTTTCCTACTAGCTAACTAACAACGACCTTGCTAGCTACTTAGGCTACTCTCTGGGTGGTGAAAAAACTTCTGATACATTTCTTCTTTTTGGATGAAATTTTCCTATCTACAAAGCACAGAAGGGTCAAAAATATCAATGCTGAGACCAAACGAAATACTAATATGAGGCTTTATTATTTCCTGGCGTATTTAGTAGTTTACCGTGTCAGACTACTGACAGCTCTCTTTCTGCAAGTCAAGATTCACAAAGTGTTTCTGACTCTGGCACTTCAGCCAATTAAATGACATCTTGTCTCGCACGCTCGAGGGCGCATTGGTTAACTGTTTTCACTTTTCTGGGCGACGGACAATAATAGGAAATTAGTTTTGCAAATATATTGTGCAAAATATTCTTTCGGAATCGATCCAAATTGCAGCACAAAGGAGTTCACTAAAATATTGGTGGGGACAATTTTGTCATTTTCAAATGTTGGTGGGGACAAGTACCTAGCGTCCCCCCCTAAATCTACGCCCATGGTTGTGTGGCTCCCATCTTTCAAGCATTTCAAACATTTACATTTGTTATTGAAGCTAACATACTAATGTTAGATTATGATAGTTTACTCCCATTTAGACTTTCTGTTACCCTCCACCATATGGTAAAAAATACAAATAGAAAAGGAGGAAACAATCAAACCTCAGAGGACAAGAAAGACCACCTGAAACCAGGGCTGTCTAGATATTGATTTATGTCACTCAATCACTCACAGATTACCACTCCAGCTGGTCGCCAATACTGGTGGTGAATGGTTCAATACAAATTGAATGCTTAGATGAGGCCAAATGTGAAATACACATATGAAATACAATATCACTTTCCTCTGTATTTTGAGGTTGGTGGCAATGCAAATTGCATTCAGCTGCCTTGACATTGACTTGACTATTGTAGTGCAAGCTGTGTTGTTGATTAGGTGTTTCCACTGGGATACTTTGCACTACCCAGATAATGCTAACGGTCTCAGCACGGCTGTTCCATTCCACAAGCAAGGTCAACGTGTGATTTAAAGGGTAATTTTGGCGCCCTTTGTAACAAATCTCCTTAACATTCATAAGCATCCATGACCTCAGAAACTAGCGAGCGATCACATGGTTACTGCCTGCTTAACACTCCTGCACTAAAATGTTTTGCCCCACAGCACTCAACAGTGCCCTCTGAAAAACTTTGCTTCTGACCCACAATCCTTTGCTCTTGAGGGATTGTATATGTACAGTGTTGGTAAGGGAGAGGAAGCTGATGGAGCAGGGGTCAGGAGCCAGAAAGCAAAGGAGAGAGAATTGTCAAATAAATGGGTGAATAAATAAGTGGATTAATGAACTGCAGAAGCTGAATCACAGGGGAAAACAAGATATTGGACTAGAAATTGTTAAGTAAAAGACTTTATAATATCTTTTGCAATTTGTAAAACAAATATTTCTCTGTTTGACTTTTTTATATATTGAGTTTCTCAGTAAAGAGTAGCGTCATTGAAAATATATTTTTTGGTTTGTGGCATGCAATTATGGAGACAGGGAAAGTCTGTTCTTAATTTTCTTTTATTTCTGCTTGTTGCTCGAGGTTTATGGAGAACTTTTCCCTGACACCATATTGAAGCAAAAAGTAAAGAGGAAAGATGAGAAAAAAGATGAAATTGCCTGGCTGAAACATGACATCAGTCTATGTGATTGGCAACCCAAGGGGCTACGTCCATCTGTAAAGCTCTGTTAATGATGTGATTTGGCTTTGAATGCAGTCTTCATACAATAAAAAAGAACCCCCTTCAGATGTCCTGCTGTCCCAATCCCCCTCAGAACAGTGCATATTGATCACATTGTTATTGACATGACACCTGCCGGGCCAGGCTTTAGCTATCGATAACCAATGCCATTTCTGCTGCAGATCAAAACAGGATGGCTGCTTTCATGTGTGTAAACAGTATTGATTTGCATAATAACCTCAAAAATTTGCCACTGGGATTAGACAAGGACAAACCAGTTTCAGTGTCTGTTATGATGTATGCAGCATAGACCAAATTGTGACAAGCATCATGGTTGATACCCTTCTGGAACTCTGTGGTTAATGAAAGCCATTTTTTCGTTAAATAAAAAGTAACAATGCGCTCCCAAAAAACTAAAGTGCTGATGCGTCTGTTTTATACAGCTACAAATTATCGATGTGTGTCACAATCAATAATTTAATTAGAGGGCTCTCATTTCTTAATGGGTTCACCTGCAGAACTCCTCCCTCCAACTCAGCACACTGAGTGAAAGTCAGTCTACAGTGATGAGGAGAAAGACTTACTAAAGAAGAAATTACAACGCTTTTCTTTTGCAAGACCTCCAGGTTAATGTTGTTGAAATGATGTGTCCTGCATCTGTCAGAGTCACGATTAGGAACATCTTTGCTGAATATTTCCCATTTTCTGCCAACAGACACCTCAGTGAGATACTGTTTTGGTTTATCACTAGAATTTTGACACTTGTTTATACTATATTGTCCTGTTGAATTGTGTCTTAATGCTCATCTTACTAAATACTATTAGTTTAATTAAACCTGTTTTAAATTCTTCCTAAAAAATTATGTACGTTTTACCTTTTAGCACAAAAACATGCTGTGAGTTAAAGTCGCCGGACCTTTCCAAATCAACACATAGATGTGGATGCTTATAATACAGCAAAATAGGGAAAAATCCCCCAAAGATAAAAAATGTTCATGTGGAAATGGAGCAGTGATGCCTGATAATCTTTTAAAGGGCCGATTGATTGCAAAACCGATTTTACCTTGTCATAGTTGAAAAATTACAGTTTGGTGTGTAAAATAGACATACAGTGAACCTCAAAGTCCATTGAAACCTCTTTCCTATCAAAATTTCACTTCTCCCTAGTATTTTGAAACTGCAACTTGCAAACGCTAGCTTTTGAAACAGTGCAACTTGTGACGTCAGAAGTTGCAGCATCAACTTTGTCACGCCCCAAAATTTACATTTACCCGCTCTCTGGTTTTCTGGTCCAGGAACATAAAGGGAGGTCGCGTAGATCTCCGACACTTTTTTAGCTAACTGCGCGCTGCTCTGTACTTCCACAGGAATTACAAATAAGAAAGTTAATACGTTTTCAAGATATTGAAAATGGAGCGCCGTAAATGCAGTGTTCCAGGCTGTACCGGGAATCCTGACACTTTTCACCATCTTCCCAAAGAACAAGACACTAGACAGGCATGGCTGATGTTTATCTATGGGAATATCCCTATTTCTTAACGCTGATTTGCAAGGAATGCAAGAACTGCTAGATAGCGAAAACACCTAGGGCCCTATCTTGCACCCAGCGCAATTGACTTTGTCAACGACGCAAGTATCATTCCTAGTTTGCACTCGACGCAAAGCGAACTTTTCCCTCCACAGACGCACGTCGAAATTACCTTGCGCTCCCGTGGGCGGTTCAGCGAAAAAGGAGGCGTGTTCCGGCGCAAACCTTCCCTGGTGCTATTTTGCAGTTTCCGAAAAACAATTCCGCCACTGACCAGGAAAAACGTGGACTAAAGTCAATGGCGCATTATTCAGGTGCTATTTTAGGGGGGAAGCTTGGTCCGTGCGCACTGCTGGCGAGGCCAGTGTCTTCTTTCTGCGAAGCTACGTTACATTGTTTTGATTTATGGCGTGTTACATTTCTTCAATGATTATAAAAAGATTTTCATGAGAAATCTCTATGTATGTGAACATGATTTGTAACAATTGTGGCAATTTTCTCCCACGCCTGTTTAACCGAAGCTAATTTGGGTGGGTTTCTTCTCCCATCTCCATCAGTATCAGAATCAGAATCAGAATTCGGTTTATTCGCCATGTAGCCTATGTTACACACACGGAATTTACTGTGGCAGGAAGGTGCAAACAATAAACATATACTGGTCTTAAATTAAGTAAAAAAGTACAATAGTTAAACTAATTCCAAGAACTAAACAATTTAAAAAATAAAATATAGGGTAGGCTATATAAAAATAAGAATTTGAATGAGCAGCATGAGCGGGCAATTTAGTGCAAAACTGCTCTGCCTTTCCCATACAATGTCACTTCTCTATCTGTTACGGCCCTGACTAGAACGTCGGTCTCCTGTGAACCGCTCCTGGCGTGCGCCTGGCAAATCCGCCGTTATAATAGCAATCCGCCATGGAACAAGCGCTGCTCTTAAAGGGAATGTGAGATGACGCTCTGATTGGTTTATTGCAGGTTACGCCCAAACCACACCCATTAGTAATGTAGCTACTTCGGACCTACCCATTTTAGATTTGCGCCAGGCGGAAAGTCATTTATCCCGCCGGCAAAATAGCAACCGAACCGGAGTCCCGCCCACAAAGTTACTTGCACTTTGCGTTTTGATACTTGGTTTCAGATCGTTAAAATAGGGCCCCTAGACTGTAGGCATGTAAACTACTTTAGCTTGCTAACGCAAGAGCATAGGTAGAATGTGTGATGATTTAGCCTAGTTTATTGGCAATGGGGCTAACGTTATTTCATGTTCCTGACTGTGTTTCATTCAAATAAATAACCTGTGTTGTCATGTAAATCTACAATTCAAGATGCATGTTTGTCCAGATCTATTTTTCAGCAAGATAGCTAGAGCTAACTGAAGCTGAGTTGAATCACGATAGTTTGTTTGCTGTAGTCCTAACGTTACCCACCTAAGGCGATCCTGTTTGCTTCGACAACCAAAGTGGAAACAACTAACGTAATAATTTCAAATGATATCTAGTCAATCTGTTGAAAACAGTGTTGTGTAGACACAATAGATTTATTTGTTCATTTTTATTTCAAGTCTCCACCTTAGTTGTTTCAGTGAGTGCTGTTGGCCGTGTTGCGTCTTTGCTCCGCAGCTTCACTCGTTGTAAACCAACCAATCAGCGCGCAGCTCATCTATATATTCATGAGCATACCATAAAAGGAGAAAACCTAGCGTTTTTTTCCCGGGACAAATTCAATGGAAGCATCAGGGGGCATAGAACAGCACCCGGGCCATTTTCAACCCAACCAATGTTACATACCCTATTCGGAGACCTTAAGGAACAGTGTGAAATACCCCCCAAAAAACAGTCAATCACCCTTTTAAATCTAGTACAGCCTTCCCAAAGTGGGGATATGCATACTCATCACAGAAACAAAAAATAGCAATGACATTGCACTGAAGATGGTAGGTTGTCTGTTTCTCTGGACCTAAATGGCCCTAAATTGCTTGCAGTACTGTATATAGAGCTGATTTTATAGATTCCCTGGTTTTGTACAAAAACCTATTCTTAAATGTTTGATATTTCAAAGAGGGGTAGAGTTTATATTAATGCTTCATGTTTTTCCAGATAAAATGGTATCATGCAGAACTATTTTAAATAGGATTCTATTTCCTGGTTTGAATTACCATTACATGCTTGTTTTTTCTAATAAGAAAGAGCAAGGATGGAATTTGAATTCTCTCTGGCATTTTAGTTTGAGAACTCTTTGCAAGTGTTTGCAAGATTGCAGTAACCACAAGAGATGTTGAGAAAGATTGAGGGATTGAGAACAGAGAACAACAGCAGCATGGAGAGATCTGGGATTAGATGGGATTGGGAAAGGGAGGAAAGGTTTGGAAGATAGGAAGAGGGACTGAAATAAAACAAAAATAGTTGTGGAATAGCGGCTGGGAGGGGAGAGCGTAATGTCACTCAAATAACCCATGTGTCGATAAAGCAGATTGCCAGAGCGCAATGGCTCTTCCAGGCCTGTCTTGAGAAAACAATACCATATGTGTCTGCTTATTTACGAAGTGCTGACACAAGGGCCTGAAAGAATTTGTATTCTGTTAGGTAAATGTTTTCCACTGGGTTCTCTCTCTCAGCAACAGCTCACAGATGTTTCCACCATGCAGAGGATGCAAGCAATTTCCCACCACCATATGAATGAAAAAAGCATGTCCAGCTTTCTGGCCCAGCCAAAACCTGACAGTGATCTATGACTTGTACCCGCATGCAGTTTGCAAGACAACTCCGCAACATCAGCAAAGAGTTTCTGTTAGAAAAAGTATTTAATACTTTTGAGCCTATCGCACATTGTTGGCAGCAAGAACGTTTTGAAAGTATTACTTAATCTGTGTTTTCCACAAATGGCATATGGATTGGCAGTGATGCAGTAAAAAAAAGAACCAAAAAGCCTGCCCAGCCCATACTAAATACAATTTCAAGGAGGAAGGAATGCCTTTCTCGTGGGCTTGCGATGCACTTTGAAAGCAAGTTGGTGCGTAGTCTTACATTTTGCATTCAGTGTAAGGAATGCACTGGTTGTCATGTAAAGTAGTAGTAGTTTTAGATTTGTCCAGGGATGTAACAGTGTTAGCAGAAACAGAATTAGATGGTGAAGTGGACAATGAAATGTTTTGGGAAGAAATTTAATGGAGAATTGTTTTATGAGAGGCGCAGAGAAGCAAAGTTCAGGCACATGCCCCTGAACACACACACACACACACACACATACACACACACACACACACATAGGAGATGAACAGTAAAAGCATACAACCCAATCTTGTTTATGAGAAGTAGTGGCGGTCTCAGCTGACTGCCGGCTCGACAGTCAGCCTTGACTCCCATTTATTAGTAATAACTGGGGGAGGCAGGGAAAACATTCTTATCAGCAGACCAGATAAAACCCCTCCATAGGTACCAGGAAAGAGAGCAGTGCTGCCACTGGCAAATAGTAAGATCCTATCTCTCCGCACTGAGCCAAGCAATCAGGTAAGGAACACAGAGGCTTTCTACCTGGAATATGTGTGTAAAAGGCAGAGCAGACCAGGTCTGGCCTTTAGATGGTTTTAGTAGGAAGGTAAACCTTGAAGGTCATGACTGGTTCAGAGGAGTCTAGGGTAGACCGGGTTTGGGGATAAGAGGGTCTTGGTGTGTGTGTGTGTGTGTGTGTGGGGGGGGGGTCTTGTAGAGGAGGAAGAAGGAGGAAGACAACATGTTTACAGTTGTGAAAGTCTGGTTTGGGTCACAGGAAATCTGTACGGTAGGATGTAGACAAGGTTTTGTTAACATTGTCTTCTGTGGATGTCTACAATCTTTTCCGATTTCAAAGGAAAGCAGGATATGTGAGCATTTAAGGCAGTATTCAAATCATTAAAATCAATTTTAGCATATGGTTAACCTTACAGTAAACCACAAATATGTAAGATCATAAGACTATGGCTTTAGGACAGTTTGGTCATGGCCTTTAAATGTGAACTCCTATACCTCACTTTGGGTGAAATACAGAAACACAGACTTTAAATGTACAGCCATCAGGTAATGTTGTCCACCAGCCTCCACCCAGTATTTTTTAAGGAATTTGTACTATTAGTTTTATAATTTCGAGTTTATTAATTTTAAGATATATACAGAACTGTACTGTATCTTTTTTCACGTGAAATCATCAAATAGTAAAAAGAGGGATAATTCATGCACATTTCTCATGCTACAGCATGAAATGTGACTCATACTGTTTCTCTCTTTCTCTCTTACTGTCAGGCACTGCTCAACGTCCCTTTTTAACTTTTGTTGACGATATTTGCTCATTGTGAGTAAGTGTTCCCTCTCTGTGTTTGTAATATATATTCTCACCCCACACACACACTTCTCCTCTTCTTTCTCTCTAGGTTAGTGTATTTTGCTTGTACTCTACCTGTACTCAAGGGTTCAATGGAGATAAGAGGAAGCGTGATTTTCTCGTGTTCTCCTGAAACAACTTGGTTAGTCCTCAGGGGTAAACTTGAAGGGAATATCTCTCTCCCTCGATCTTCTTCTCACCATGTCAACCAAACAACAGAAAGCGCCATCCTACTCAACAGATATTTATGTGTCTCACCATGTCTTAAACATATTCAACAGCATGATCCATTGTAGGGATGAGAGGCCAAGCCTGGTTCTGACAGACAAGATACAGGTTTATTGAGGCAGATATGAGGGATGTGGGGTGACAAGTCTACACCTGTCATTACTAATCAGAATGGCTCTGGAAAAAGTACAGTAAAAAAGTGCTAGAATGTACATTTGAATATAGAACCCCCCCGCATACACATACACACACAGACTGAACAAATACATATCTGTAAATTCTCTCACTCATAAACATGAATATGTATTTCCTAACATATAAAAACAAGTACACAAACAGACATGCACACACACACACATGTTCACAGAGTGCATTGCTGGTGACAGATGTTGGCAGAAATATCGCCAGGAAGAAAGTCTTTTCATTTCTTTCATTCTCTCAGTCTTCTGGCATGCCTATTGCTGTACACACTGTGACCATGTCGTTTTGACTGTTTTTGTCTTCTCTTTTACCTCTATTGTCTTGCCTATTTTTGTTTATTTATTTATTTTTGTCCTGAAATTGAAATGGAATCATATGTGCCAAGCGAGATTAGAAGGGTACAGGAAAAAAGTGTGCGGGGGGTGGGGTATACTATAAAGATATTTTTGTCAGTAATGAGCCATGTCGTTTTTCCCCCCTGTGCAGGCTATAGGGGGTTTAATGATGACGTTCACATACAGAAAGGAATGGATTGAGGAGAGTCCACTGCCGAAGAAGAGCTTTGCTGCTTGAGGTACACTCCTTAAAGCTATTCAATTATGCAGATTAGCTATAGGGAGCACTGTCGCCATCACTCTAATGATGATGTGGCTAAACTGACATGGCTTTTTTTTTTCACAGGCCCCCCCCCCTCCTGACACAGCCTTATTTTGCACTTGAGTGAAAGTTGGTTTTGTTAGTCATTAGAGAACAATCCCTGTCAAGCCACTGTCAAAGAGACAGACAGAGGACTTGAGGAGAGTGCTGGATTGTGTTCGACGGTGATGGTTGTATTTCTTTAATATAATCGTCAAATTTGATTAAGGGAGAACAAATTGGCAAGCCTCTCCTAGATGCAACATTCCACTCAAGGTCAGCCATTTCGAGAAGAGATGGTTTTCTCCCTTTTTAGCCACCAGGAGGCAGAAGAGTACAAGGAACAGAAACTGATATTACAAGTTCAATTACTTACTTCTTTTACAAGGTCAATTAATATTTCATTTTTGGAATCTAACACTTTCATGTAATTCTTAAAACAGAGTCTCCAAAGTGGTAAGCCTCTGTTCAATGTGATACATGCATCATATTGTATACATCATTCATTGCATGCATTGCATGTGCCAAACACAATAACATGTTTGGTGACCATCAAAACAGGATGGACAGCTATTTAATACAGCTATTGTATGAAGCAATATATAGATGTACATGATAATGATTTTATTGTGTACATGGTAATCAATGCTTTTTCATTCAATTCATTTTGTTCTCTCAACAATTGAGCAAACTGTTCTTTAAAAGGGAATAAAACGGGATGCTTTGCATACTGACATCACCATATAAATACTATATAGATCATGTGTGCCTGACATGACTGATAATTATAGTAATGTGTTAACAATTTATAATCTCTTTTCTTTGTATTCAACTTATTCAACAATCTTTCCTATTTCAATGGTAACTTATTTCATTCTAGCACCAATCACAGTGTTATAATTGAAAATAGTTACAACATATAATATAAATCAATGCTTGTCTGTGTATTGCTTTTTCTAATCGTTCTGATGAAACAAACTAAAAAAAGTCACAATGCTGGGTTGGAATATTACTTTCATTGGCCTTTGTGATTTGCTGTCTCTTGGCTACTCTCCCTATCGAAAATTATTTTACAGTATTGTATAGTGACTACAAACCTATTCTTGCTACATTTCCACTCGGCACGAAGACTGTGTTGTGTGGCAGTTAGTTTACAGTTAAGATTCAATTTAGAAACTAGGCATGTTTGAGAGTCTTTATGTAACAAAAGTAAAACTATAAAACACACATACAAAAGCTTACAAAAAGCATGTTTGAAAACTACTCCAGGTGTAGCATTATTCCACAAATGTTTGTTTGTCGACATGACATCTATTCAGTGACCATTTTCTTTCTATATTTCAATCTCTAGACAACTTGATTTCTTCTGAATGGGTACACAGTGCATCACACCATATGTGGAATATTATTGTGCTGTAGTAAGTATAATTACTGTTTACTTATAGAATCACTTTGCCTCAATGGTCATTATTCATCAGTTATTTAGTGTTTTTGGTCAGTTGGTCAGTGGAGTTGATAGCCAGTCCTTAAGAAAAGGTAAGTACAGAGAATGAGAGAGACAAAGAGGCCAGAGAGAGAATAGCAGAGAAACTGTGGTGTGGTGTGTGTTTATCTGAGCATCACTGAAGTGACAGCGGCCCAAGCTTGTCTCTGTTTGGCGCACCGCAAAGCGCTCAGCGGGAGGCCACTGCTCTCCCTCCGTTCCGCCCTCCCTTGCGCCGCTCACTGTCTCCACCGCCGCAGCGTGTTAATCATTTAAACAGCACAATCAAAGAAAAATAAGATTGTTTCACACGATGTGAAATGTACATGGAGGAATGTGATTATTAGTGTTTGTGAGAGACACAGCCGGAGTGATTGAGTTGAAGGGGACTTTGATTTCGGGGGCTCCACTGTTATATGCAATGAGTCTGGGTTCAGTCGGTGTTCAGTGTTTAGAAATCTATAGTCATCTGCTATCGTGATGCAATACAAGGCACAAAGCAGTCCTATTTAAATTAAGGACTATTCATTGTTTTGTGTCATTTCAGAGGCACAGAATAATGTTTTGCTGTAATGTTCGATGCACTTTGATGCATGCGTTTTTTTAAGGATATCTAGGGTTTGCCATCTTATTTTGTCTTTAGTACAAATGAAAAAGGAGAAGATTTTCAATGTAGATAGCAATTCAGGTAGCTAAGGGAACAATTCACTATAAACCACACATCTGAAGAACAGAGAGTTAAAAATAGTGGTGGCCTTGTTCACATCAGTTTCTTCTTAGACATAAAATCACTATCTGGCACACACAACACACAAACAGCAAAACACAGCAGTGGAAGATGAATCACCTTGGCTCGTCAAGAGGTTAGTTAATAGACACATTTGATGTCACGCGGCCCCACTTGTGTTGAAAGGGATTTTGTTAGTGTGTTCGTATCACCTTGTGTGCATAAAGCGCCACTTTAAACAATAAACAGCAGTGAGCGCATCCAAGCCTCCACAGTTTAACTGTTTCCTTTGATAGCTGATACCCATTACCGTGGGCCTTTATCTAATGGATTGGATTTTCCCCTCTGTGTTACAATACTGTTTAAAAGCACAAACAACCATTCTTAAGACTGTAATGTAATGCCATCTACCCATTTACTGTTCCAAAGCTGCCGTATAGCCCTATTGGTTTATATGATACAATTCACAAGTTCAGTAATCACACCATAGATTGAATAGATAGCTTTTATTGAAGCAGGGCTGGTAGCAGAGCCAAGCCGGATGGTGGAGGAGGCCGGTAGCAGAGCCGGGCCTGGGGTCCAGGCATGGACTCGGGGTGTGGCAGAGAGTCCTAATGGGTCACAGCCGAGCAGCAGCTCAAGCAGATCCCCTGGGAAGCCTGAATAGATGACAGGGAGAAGCAGCGAGGGAAGGGTGGGAGGGTGACAACAACAGGCTAGCACAGGGACCAGAGGAACGGAAGATACTTTATACAAAACTCTTAATTGAGGAAGGGGAGTTTGGTCACATTCTTCCGTGCTTTACTGGGCTGATGCGTATTAGTTTGATTGGAGGAGGAGTCTTGGTGTGCCACCTTCCTCCCGAACTTTAACTAACCCTTTCATGCCTAACTCCATGTCATGTTTGATGCGTTTTGACCTTTCACCTTTTGAACTGTTGTTAGATTTACAGTTTGGTTTGAGCTGGATTGGAGCTTAGCCTTAGTGTGAAGTCTAACTAGAGTTTGTTAATTGCATTATTCCTAACTTGGCATCTGTCTCTGTCTTTCTGTCTGTCTCTCCCCATATCCCCAGATATCCCCATCTGTTCTCGAACAGGAGTGAGAAAAGAATCTTGACACACCAGGTTAAGTTAAGAGGCACCCTGTTCTTTCGTTCAGCACAGACTTTGTTTTAGTTTTGCATTTCTTTTATTGCCTTTCAGTAAAGGACTGCAACCAAAATACCTTGTTAGGTCTTTATGATGTTTCCATTCAACTAATGTCATAGTTAAGTACACAACAAATTTAAAGTCTGGCCAGATGGAATATGTTTTATTGTATGTGTGTGTGTGTGGGGGGGGGTGCATAATACATAAACAATATTCAATTATCTGTGTTCAACTCTCCAATGTTGTGGCTTCAGCCAGCTGTATCCGTAGACATCTCTGAAGGCCCAAACCAAATAGATCCTGATAGGGGGGTGGTTGGACTGCAGCTGTTTGTTTAACTCTAACTTGAAATTACGTCCTGTGACAGACTGTAACATGTCCAACCCCAGAGTTCTCTTCAATCACTAAGCAATCTGAGACAGCTCGCCCTTACATATATATTTTTTTCTTTAACCGCACCATGGAAGCGGGGGGTAGAAAGAGTGATGCATCGAGACACATTCTTTTCATTCATACACCGAGGCATGGCCAATCAAGTAGCTATTCCCAGGCAATACTACTTTTTCGCAGACCTTATGGCATTCATTTCATTTAGAAGACTTTAGAAGAAGTAAACTGTAATGAAAACCAAATTTTATGTAGTGAAGAATGTAGAAAAAGAAACGCAGTATCCCAATCAATGGTTGTAAAATCATTGATTGGGGGGGCATGAGCGTCAGTGCCCAGGGGCCCTTTGGGCTACTATGGCCTTGGTCCGAATTCAGAAACCAAAGAAAGTTTCTAATAGGCCTATTGATCATCTTATTTATACTCAAACATAACAACGAGTCCAAAATATTCTATTACATACAAAAAACTGTATTTGCACAAAGATTATTGCAAAACATTTTTTTTACTGTGCGCTAGCATTAACTATTGATATCCATACCAAAGCTGAAATCAAACTTGCGTCCTTGAACCGCACGTATAGTAGATTAAGCAAGGGGAAGTTTGTATAGTGCATTGTGTTGTACACTTCTTGTATGCATCAAGCTTGGAAGAAGATAATATCACTTTATGAGTAATATGAGTAATAAGGGGCCCATCCCCCAGTAGAGCTTTATGTTTAGCAACGCCCCTGTTACATTACATGAATATGATCCATAATTTCACACAACATACAATAAACACACAGTAGAAAAATAGGTAGCTTTGTGATTCTTTTATGCATCCACCATATTGTGTCTGACGATAAAGTTTGGCAATACTACTTTTTACATTGGTGATGGCACCTCTGCAGTAGGCTATGGTCCCAATCAAGAGTGTCTTGATAGCCAAAATCCTCACCTATGAAAAGTATCTAACCTCTTCATCTGAAAGTAATTGTGAAAAGCTAAACAACTAATACATCTAATCCAATACATCTAATCCAATTCCCTACATAAATGTGCCTCGGTTTAGTGTGAGCTCTATTCAAAATGGCTGCAATTCACTTCATGGATTTATAAGGCCGACAGTATTTAGAGTCGTCGGGCCTTGCCGAAGTTACTCAGTTAACAATAACATTGTCCAGGCAGATCAGGATTTTGCTTATGTGACGAGAGTGCATGCAAATAGCCTACCCCAGAAGAGTTGCTGCGGTTGTCAAGTTTCTTCATTTTCCATTCCTAAGTAGTTCTGACAACCTCATCAGATCAGGAATTGGCTAAAGTGCCCGGCTGTCATTATTACCCGTAACACCGTGGAGTTGACTTGGAGAGACAGAGACGCCGAAACCACAGACCTCAAACAAGATGCTGGAAGAGAGCGACGCGACTTAACAGCGAAAACCCCACCCAACCCAGTTAGCTCTCCCTGCACCCCGCCTTGTTCTATTCTTTTTTGCACTACCCTTTTCTTCACGCGCTAGTTTAAAGTTGTCCTGGCTTTTATTTTCAGAAATATTAATTTGGTTGAAAAGGATAGCGATGCATCTGAACACACTAAAGGGAATGAGAGACAGAAAAAAATTGGCTAGGGAGAGCGAGAAAGGGAGAAAAAACGAGGTGCCATACGTGCGCGTTTCTCTCTCTTGACGTTTTGCTGAAGTTTGTACGCCACTTGCGCCCGCCGTCTCCCTCGCTAATGATACCAGTGGAGGCTCTCTGGGGAATGGCGTCCGCCGTGCGCCTGGCTTTCACATTTCCAGCGATGGGTATTTTGGGAGGCAAGAGGGGCCTATGAGGCACATCATTCCAAGAGCTCATCTCTCTCTGTCTCTCTTTTGCTCTCTCTCTCTTTCTCTTTCTCTCTCTCTCTCTATCTCTCTCTCTCTCTCTCTCGTCTACTCTACTATCCAGTCTGTTGCACTCTCCCTTCTTTGTTGTACCTCAGCACAGGCATACATTCTCAGGCTTACTCAGTCCTTGTTTTTCTTCTCTCCTTTTTCCCCTTCCCTTAACCCCCCTCTCATTTTTATGATTTGGTAAAGAGTGGGGGGAAACTAGTGTATGTTGGAGGGGAAAAAGTACTTTTTATTTACTTATTCATTGTATATGAAATCAAGAGTTTTTTTTCTTCTCTCTTCCTTTTCTGTCTCCACTTGGTTAAGGCAAATTAATGTTTAAAGAGGTAATTTACCGGCCCTGGCAATATTCACATTGTGTATCACACAAACACGGGTGCAACAAAAGGAAATTCTAATCTAGACAGTAACATGACTGCACAGTGGATCCTCCATGGGGGGTCCGGATGAATTATACAACAATCTGTGTTCTCTCCCGTTTAATTTAAAGGTCTGTTTTCAAGGCTATCGTCGGCTCCACTTCACAAGAGAGAGTTTGCCCATTGAGGTCAAGCCCATATTGACAAATATCAAGAGGCAAGAGATAGTGCACCAAAAACGAACGTATGAATAAGTAAGCGACAAAATAAGCAAATATAAAGCAACAAGGGAGAGGAGGCGAGCAGACATAACACAACAAGTTGTTGGCCATGAAAATGTGAGCTGAGAATCTAACAGATCAGAACAGACTTCAAAATAATGAAAATGAAATGAAAATAATTGTTTATTTCACAGTATTGCTAAGCTGGGAAGGTCTTGTGTTTTTTTACATGGGAGGTTGAGGCTATCTCAACCAACACAGCACATAGTTAGGGAGTTGCGTATGGCAACATTGAAAGAAAAACCATTAGGCATCCTACCAAATCTCGCAATGTTGAAATTTCAAGTTGTACTGGGCATACTTGGCCCACAATGGCAAAAATATCATGTTTTTTTGTAACTCTACTGGAGTTTCCTTTCAGCTCTTGTATTTGGTGAGTTTTTTTCCAATTAAGTGAAGACTGTCTCATGCTCTCTTGGCCACATGTTGGCCATTCTGAGGTAACTCAGTGTCACCACTAATATCCCTAGAAGCCATGGGAGACAATCACAGACAGCTTAATCACCAACCATCATACCTCAGCAAATCAGCATGTCACTGTCCCCTGAACCCTCCCCTAGCACTTGCAGCCTGTCTTGTCTTGACACGATGATTTTGACCTTTGACTTCTGAGGGCAGATGGCTCAATTGGCTTTTTTTAAATAGGAGCAAACAGACAATAAAGTGGTCTCCCCTCATTGGGTCTAGTTGAAGGACACCTGGCACTTCTCTTTAAATTGTTTTCATCAATCTGTAACCCTCCTCTTCTGCAAATGTTGAGGTGGAATTAGCTGTAAAACAGTAAATACTTACATTGAGGACGTGAAGCTTTGTGTTGTCTTCCAGTTGTCTAAAATACCTCAAAATAAAACACTCAATTTCCCCTTCCACAGCATATTTTAGGACTCATATTATCTCAAAGCAGAAATATACCATCACTTTTGCTTGCTGTCATGATTGACAAGAATTGGATTTGGAATTCCATGGTCCATATGCCCTGTTTCTATAAGTTGTAACCATTGAGAACATTTGAGGATGGATTCTGAGCTTGATTCCTGCATTAAGTATAATGCAGTTTTTGCATTAAGTATAATGCAGAAGGGCACAGTCCGGCCAAGCAAAGAACGTAGCTGGAGTGAAGTTAGTTGGCCCTTAGAGCAGTATGACTGAGTTAACCCTCCTGAGGGGCCAGTGATCACACACTTCAGAAGCTGCTACACTTCCCTTGATTCCACTCACTCTGACGAAAAAGGAAATGTAGAGACATATAAAAAATGCCATGCATGTGGCTTCACAGAACTATAAAAAGTGCGTCATCAGCACAAAGATACAACTCTTTCTCTGTGTGTGTGTGTGTGGCTGGGTGCCTGCCCCAGAGCTACATGATGAGGATGGAGGCAGATGGAGAAGTTAAACGTAGACCCACCTGGGTATAGTAGATACAGCTCAAAGTAATGCTGTTCTTGGAGACTTTCCCAGCCCAGGTGTATTGTATGCCAGTGTCTCTCTGTGTGTGTGTGATTGCACACGTACAAATGGCTTTGCTCTCATTTACCTTAAATCTCTTAATTACTTTTCATACTTCTTATCCAGGTTTTACTCCCTGCTATTAGACTTTTCTAACTCGGCTACCTCCAATCTTAAACACCCCTGTTACATATTTAAGCTTTTATGAGTTCAAGTACGAGTGACGTACAAAACAGAACATTTCATGGCTAACAATGGTTTTGTGAATCATGCACATTTCTGATGCCTCAGTGGCTAATGTGGTATTCAGTCAACATGTTTACAGGATATCATGCTTTTTTTTATAGAGTAAAACATAAAATGTGCCCATTGTAGGTGCTTTCGGCATTGGACAGGGGTCAGCAAGGGCACCCTGACTGGTCTGGGGGCTACTTAGTCCCATACGCAATAAACTGTGTATGGGTTATGCACTGTGTGTCTGACACCTTTCTATCAGATCCAGTATTAACCTTTTCTGCAATTTGAGCTACAGTAGCTCGTCTGTTGAGAAGGTGATTGGCTGGAATCTGCCTACCCTCGAGGACCTGCACACCTTGAGGTCCCTGAGGCGAGCGAGGAAGATTGTGGCCGACTCCTCCCACCCTAGAAACTCCCTGTTTCAATCACTCCCCTCTGGCAGAAGGCTGCGGTCCATCAGGACCAATACCACATGCCACAAAAACAGTTTCTTCCCATCCGCTGTTGACCTCTTCAACAAGGCCAAGGGTTCACACTGACTTTAATGACTTAATGTCGTAAAACACATTGCATTTGGCACTGCATTACACAATTGTATCTTTTGTACCATTTGTATTTTTTGTAATATTTGTATTTTTTGTAATATTTGTATTTTTATATTGTAAATTATGGTAACTTTATATTTTATTGTATATTTTATTTATTTATGATTCTGATTCTGTTGGATTGGACCACATGGGCCAGCCTTCGCTCCCCACATGGATCAATGAGCCCTGGCGATCCATGACCCTAGTGCCGGTTCACCACTTTTCCTTCCTTCCTGCAAACCGGGAATACCCCACAAGAGCTGCAGTTTTGGAGATGTTCTGACCCAGTCGTCTAGTCATCACAATTTGCCCCTTTTTAAAGTCGCTCAAATCCTTATGCTTGCCCATTTTTCCTGTTTCTAACACATCAACTTCAAGGACAACTTGTTTACTTTCATGCCTGATATATCCCACCCACGACAGCCGACAGGTGCCATGATAACAAGATAATCAGTGTTATTAATTTCACCTGTCAGTGTTCATAATGTTATGGATGATTGGCACAGATAGATGTATAAATTAATATAGATAGACAGTATATATATATACAGTACCAAATGGGAAAATGTGTCCAAACTATTGACTGGTACTGTATATACTGTATATACACAGTTCAGTCAAGACACATACATACTACCTCCGCTCATTACATACTGTATATATATATATTTACGGTTGTCTCCACAGAGGTTCGCACCTCTGCATCGTCCATTATTTTCTGTCTAGCATTATTCCTTACAAATATAAACTGTATACTGTATATCTATATGTGATCAGTTGATCATAAACAAATCCACCAATACATGATATGTTTCAGATTGTGTTGAATATCCAAAGCACTCGGGTTCAATTTTCAGGGCCCATAAATCCGATCTTCCCTATCTTAAACCAGTAAGGGGTTAGAAGGGGCTCGTAATGGTTGAGCTGTATAATTAAGAAGCAAATGTTGCCAGTTGGTGGACAGGGGTTGGAGGGACAGTGTGTGCTGATGTGGATTGGTAATGAATGAGCTATATCGTCTACATCCCTTTAGTAGACAATTATCTAATTCTGAAACAGAGGGAAAACGAATATAACAGATATTAGTGAGAAAGTGGGCTGCTAAGTGAAACATGGAAAAAAGTTTACAGGACTGTGCAGTTGTGCAACTGAGTGCAGGAGAGGGTGAAGGAGTACTGAAATTCAAGTTCTTGAAGTGAAATGATGACTACTTGAGTGTTGGTACACCTTACAGAAAGCTGCATAAAGCTACGGAGGCCTGCTATCAAACTGACCCACAGCCTGCACTATAGGTTCCTGTTCAAGCTGAACGCATTGCTGCACTTTGTTGCTGAGGCTACTCAAATGTTCCGTCCATCTCTGTCTCCCCCAACACACACACACACAGACACATACATTCACACCCCCTCTGTGCAAATGCTCAAGTTTGATTGATGAGGAAATAGCAGACAAATTGCAATGTCCATTCTGATGGATGACATCATTTGGCCAATGTGCTGATCACGTATGCCAAACAAGAGCCCACCCCTATATATATATATAAATTATTGTATATATATATTTATTTATTTATTTTTGGTGTGCTTACAATTGATCAGTTTCACTTTGAAAATCATAGGACAAGAACCTTCACCAGCCCATCTCTACCCTCCCCCCCCCCCCCCCCCCCCCCACACACACACACACGCACAATCCATCTTTATCTGGGGAGGTACAGGCCATGACAGACAGGGGCTGGTCTGATTACCTTCACACGGACAATCAGAGACAGTCGGCATGTGAAACAGATGCGCCAGTCGAGACAGTCGTTTTATGACAGGAATGAGTAGAAAAGCGCTCGTCTGTCTGTTTGCTTCTGTGAGTGTTATCTGTTGAACACTGACAATCTTTCATCGAGCGGGATTGGAAAAATTGTATTTTTGGAATGTGCAGTGGTACCTTACAAAACATTAAAACGGTCATAAACCCTATGATCCACACTTTTCATTGATTTATTTAAATATTTTTCACAACTCTTCACACTGTTTGGCTCTGGAGCTATGCATATTCCTCAATCAAAATGATAGGCCCCTAACACATTACTGTTTTGTGATGCCTCATTCTCCCATCTGCTGATTTGCAGAAGCCATCCATGCACCAACTTATATTCAATTGTGTTGACAGGTGAGGAGGAGGAGGGTAGGGACGACTTGATTGATGGGAGAGCCGAATGGTAAGTTTATGGGCCAGAGAAAATCTGAATATTGAGAGTGCCCCACCTCGTCACGTCAAACCGTTGTGTCACCCTTGCCATATTAAGAGTTATTTGACAATGCATTATGTTAGAAATCTGTCATGCAAAAAAGATGAGCAAGTGGGAATGCTGTGGCTGAAATGATGGTCTTTGGCACTGGGTGAGTTACATCCCTCCCCCCTTCCCACACACGCACACATACACCCCACACCCCCTTTCAATTCCCTGTAGACAGTTTGCAGCTTGCACTAGTTAGCCACTCCCATAGTATATTTTTAAATATGCATGTATTTTAATTAGTGGTGGGCATAGATAATTTTTTTGAAATCTAGATTAATCTCACTGTAATCTTGGCGTTAATCTAGATTAATCTAGATTAAAATGGCTCATTTGAATTCTGCCGAAGGCATTCAGAATATGTGTGCTACCCAAATAATGACTAAAAGTAAGTCTTTGAGAACGGGTTTCTCAAGCCAGGTTGCGCATTAGACCAGGGGCTCATCTCCTGTTTCCAAAATGCATCACAAACTGCTTGAGAAAGCTGTTCTACTATGATAATTGGTGATGAAAATAAATTATGTTCAATAAGATGTACTTGTGTTTATTAACTGTTTATTAGATTAGTTAGGGATGCTTTGCGTTTAGGTGGTATTTGAGTTGGAAGAACTCCTACAGTAAACTAATTCCGCATAGCACAAGGTGTAAACAACCTTAGTCTTGTCGAGGTTTCCATTGGGAAGCTTCGTAAAAATACATTTTCCCTGAAGCAAACCAGGCGGCTTCATAGCTGCATCCATGTTAGCACGTTACGTTTGATGTGATAATTTCATACACAAGGCATGTACAGGTTCGAAGACTCGTTCTCGCCCCCTACAGTGCAATTCGGCTAGGTATACATCCGCGCTAAAATATCAAGGTGAAAGTCATCATAGCTTGCGTAGTATAGACCCAGCTCCCAACCCAACTTTGAGAATAGATTAACGGCGATATTTTTTTTATCGCCCGATAAGAGTCTCACGTTAACGCGCCGATAACGGCCCACCACTAATTTTAATGTTTCTTTGTTTATCATTTACATTACATTTTGTCATTTAGCAGACGCTCTTATCCAGAGGACTTACAGTAAGTACAGGGACATTCCCCCTGAGGCAAGTAGGGTGAAGTACCTTGCCCAAGGACACAACGTCATTTTGCACAGCCGGGAATTGATCCGACAACCTTCTGATTAATAGCCCGATTCCCTAACCGCTCAGCCATCTGACTCCCCCTTATCAATTACCAAAAAGTTAAATGTTCTTTATGTACACTAGTCTCTCTACTGGACATTTAAAAAGCTCTTACTCCGCATCTTAGCAGTTCAATAGAATAGCTAGAAATAGGCAGGTCTTACGGGAGAGTTTAAACACAACAATCCTGATCCATCCCCAGGCCCTCGCTGGCTGTGTCACTGGCTATGTCCCTAAAGAGACGTGTTGCCTAATGTGAACCACATGAGACAATGAAGCTATGCTGATGATAAATCCCACATGGCAATGAGGTTGGTGTCATGCTACAAGCCCAGCTTGCTAGCTCATCTGCCTGTCATGTTAGTATCAGTGATTGACTCAAGTGCTGGGTGAGCCTGTGAGGTCCCTGAACTGGTGATTTGCCTTGATTTGTGTGTGTATGTGTGTGTGTGCATGCATGCATGCATGCATGGCTGTGTATCAGGCCTTCTAGGTGTAAACCTGTTTTGTATCTGGAAGTTTTAATGAGAGAAATCAAGTCTTAGGGCATGTTTATTTTCTCCAAGCCACAATGTACCTGGGCCTACAGAAACCCAGATTATGCTTGTATTAACCCTTGTGCTGCCTTCGGGTTACATGACCCAAAGATTCACAACGAACCATTGTGTTACCCAATTTTACCCAATACAAAAACAAATAAAAATAATTTTCTTTTAACCTTCGCGATGTGGGGGGTCTGAGACAGACCGACAATTAAAAGAAAATACTTTTGTATGCGGTAAAGTTGTCGCAATACAACGGTGGGTCACAATGACTGATGGGTCAGAATGACCAGAAGATAACACAAGGGTTAAGCAAGTCTTGAAGCACACTGAAGCAAGGGCATGTGCTGTAATGGGCTAATTGTCGATTTATTTAGATGTGAACCCTGCTCCTCAAAATGGAGTATGAAACATACCATTGGCCCCTTTTGTATGTCAATAAATGTTCACTGTCTGTCTCCTCATGCATGACATGGTGTATGTGTGTTTGTGTGCCTGCACACTGTAGTATCCCTGGTTTTTACTCAGGAGGTCTCTCCAATGACCTTTGACCCCTCTTTCTCTGAGGACATTGTGCTAAGAATGAAGCAGCATATCAAAGAGTGTAAGGGCACAGGGAGGCCAGTGGGTTTCTGGCAAAATCATCTCAATAAATAAATATCACAAGACACCGCCAGTGGGCAAAGCTTTGATGTGAGGGGGTTGAACCCCACTCACTCTGTGCAGGCACCTCTGTCTCTCCTCCAGTGTCTTTACTCACCACAAAAAAAACACTCACTCAGACAAAATATCTGAAATGGTGCACCTCCACCTATTTGATGAGCACAGTTTGTTTTCTTTTGAAAATACCAAGTTCAGAAAGCATCATGTTTTGTGATGACAATCTCTGTCACATTTAAAATAGTTAAATGCTTGTTACATAATTTTGGGGTATTTTGTTTTAGACACAAAAAGAGTGTACGTTGTGTATGTTGAACTGAGAATGGCAGTTTTTGGCGAATTTTTTTACTTGTTCAAGCAATAAATGGTCTGAATGCATTTAAATGATATGACTGCCCTTACTGTATGTACTGCTACAGTAAACAATCAAGAAGTGATGTTGATTAAGTTTTTATACAAAACTTGCAACTGCATTTATTCCATTGCAGCAGTCACATGCCTTTCAGATAAGTAACAAAGTCTTAACCCCCTTGTAAGCTTGTTACAAGTATTGATAGAACAAAAAAGGACTGTTCTACAATTACACTTCAACCTGTCTCCATTTTAAGAGATTCCTTAGCAAAAGACATCTTGTTTAGGCATACAGTGAGTCCCCTATGGTGGGAAAATTAGCAATCTATGCATGTCTCCAAGGCGGCACTGCACACAAACACAAATCGTTCCATTTATGCCCCAAACATAAATCTGACTTTAATTACATGATGATCCAAGCAATTAACCATATAATCCACTGTTCTTATAAACTAGGCAGTTAGGAAAAAAGTCACTGGGAAGCTTTGTTATTGTTGTTTTGACTTGCAAAACAACTACTAGGAAAATCTGTTTTGTTAAGCCAAATTTGTTCAAGAGAATTACATGGCTATTGCTCACCATTGCCTCACACTGTCACCAAAAACAAAACTATGGTTTGATTGGTTGATTGATTTTAAATGTGTTGTTTTTGTCCAGTGGAACTAAGTGTGCAGGTTGGACATTGTAGAACCTATTGTTTAATTAGCAAACAGTAGTTGCTTTACCGTAATCACTTTGTCAGTGCATTTACTGTAGGTCTTCTGGGGACATGCACATTCACTTCTAACTAGTCTTCAATTATATGAGTAGTATAAGGCTCTGGTACACTTAATCAGATATATAACACAGTGTTGCCCTTTCTACTGGTTTCTAAGAACTGGTTGTCTTTTTTGAAGAGTCCCACCATTTCATTTTGTTCATTCTGTTATTCTCCCAAATTTGGATTCCCAAAGTTTATCAAAGCAGGCTACTTATCCTTGTCTGCAGTTGGATAAATTGAATCAGCTCCTATAGGCTCCTATCTCATGTACACCTGGTTTAATATAGAAATCACTGTAATGTACATCTCCCAAATTGTGGGGTGCCGTGGCGGGGGGCAGAGGTACTCTGGAGGTCTAGGTTTTGTACATTAAAAGCTCTTTAAGTGGTCAATAATGCTAAGTCTCTTAATAGAGAAGTGTGTGAGCATGTGTTTGTGTGTGCAAGGCTTCAACACATGACTGACGAGCATAGGGGTTAAACTGTCTGTGTCCAGGGGAATGTCAGCCCAAATACATTTTCAACAGCCCTCTTCAGTTGAACAATGGCAGTAGATATTGTTGACAGAGAGGGCCTTGCGTGTTTACCCCTCGGCCCCCTCAGTAGCTGCTCCTCCTTTCTGTGCTTTCACATAAAAGAGACGACTGCTCCATGGTTTCTCGCTGTTTTTGATTGATAAACTGGACAAAATATAAAATTAAGTTGTTTTCTTCTGAAACAGAACTAAGAAATTTGTCTGGCTTGCTGATGCAAATGCAAATACCTGACTTGCTGATACAAATGCATACTTTTATTATTTTCCATTTCCCAGTTTATCTTGTACAGCGCACACAAAATATGCTGCTTTGCTGTATATGTGCACCTTAGTGTATATGTGCACCTTAGTGATGTCAGTTAGGGATAATGTAATAGGGATAGGACCGGATTATGTTTTTGTGTATATGACTGACAACATCGTAAAGGAAAGCATCCTGAACTATATTGACGGATTTAGAGAGCATGTTCACATTTTCACAATTTCCTAGTTTCTTTTCCACTCCCACGCCATGCCGATACCCTAGAAAAGTTAGACATTTCCTTGAATCACCCTGAGGACAGAGAGCACTATTCCACATGCCTGGTAGGCTATCTCAAAGTGAAAATCCTGTGAAGTGGATTGATTGCCACACTTAAGAAAATACGAAATGGAAGAACATTTTGCAAAACCGCCATTCCACTGCTCATGTTGACACGCAAATAGGGGAACACATCAAAGTAATCCCCACCATCTTCTATCCACTTCACACCCTTTCGCCAAATTCCCCACCACCTCACTTTCCCCCCTCTGCCCCCTTCACCCTTCCTTCCACCCAGCCGCTTCTCCCCTCATCTTAAATTTTACAGATAAATATCAAAGAGACTAATTTTCACTGCCGCGACTGAAGTTGTGCACTGGACTGTGTGGCTAAAGGAGAAAAAAATCAATGGGGCTCCTAAGTGGGAGATCAAACTCAATATGAAGGCTTGACTGAATGACTTCATTACGACAAAAAAGACTGTTGTCCAGGTTGAGAAAGGTGTGATTTGTTGGAGACATTTGTTTCAGAAATGACTTGATAGAAACAAAGTGTAACCATCCTTTTATTTGTTTTGGGCTACACTAAAGGTTTGTATTGAAGTACTGTTGCCCCTATGCTTGCAATCCAAAACAAACACAAATGTCCTAGTGAACTATCCTAACTGTATCACATTGACTTTGCATTTGTAATTGACCCTACATGAAGGCTGTCTATGTGTAGCAGGCTCCCTATGTTATTTCACAGTGCTGATGACCAGGAAAAAATAACACGATGCTGAATATTTATTTATTGTGTTCCACATAAAGGCACTCATGGTGCCATTCATTTACTCACATATCACTGTCAAAATGAATGCCCTTGAGAATTCTGAAGGTGATAAACACAATTTTAAAACAAACTATCCCTTCAAAAACACTCCACCACTTACATTATTCTGTGGGAATGTCACCAAGTTACAATAACCAGCTTAATGAGGTACTATGGCAAACTTCCAGGCAGGTCATAATATGAATTATTTGTCATTGGCAGTGTGTGTCTCTTTGGAAAGGGCCTGTGTAACTTGGGATGAAGGAAGGCCTTGACGGAGAAATGTGGCACTAGCCTGGGGGCTCGCTCCACTGTGAGGGTAGTTAGCTCACTATACACCCTCATCATTAGGGAGTGGAGCAGGCACTGAGAAGGTGACATGCGCGTGCATGTACACACACATACTGTACAGTACACTGAGGTGTGGATGATGCACAAACGGAGAACAGCTAAACTTGTATACTCACTTTTATTTTTGGAATGTGTGTATGTGTTTGTGGGTACAGTCCTATAACATGTTTCTTTTAATGTGATGGACAAACTAAATTTATTATTAATTTGAAGCATAAAATTATTCCTTTTGCTACAATTTAACTAACTCAGTTTTCATTTGTGTAATAAATGGACCATAGTTTCTTTACACTTCATCTGGGATCCTTCATCCTTTTCATATTTGAATATGATTATCATGTAGGCTCTTCTGAGTCATGGTGTTGTTCTGGTCACCTTTGGTTTTGAGCTGAAGTGACCTTTCTGTGACCTGTATGGTTGATTTCTCCTGTCAGGATTGATTGTTGCTTTTTTAATGTCCTCAAAGAATGGTGGAGAGTGGGGTTCTGTTGACAGTCGTAAATGAAGATCTAACAAAGGCAGTCATTCCCTAATTGCTTGGGTCAAAATTACATTTATTGCAGGTCTTATCACAGAATACCTTTTCTGACCTTCAGTTGAACAAGTACCATCCAAGAAGAAGGAGATTTATTGCAATGTATATGGCCACCTGTTTGCCTGCCCATAAATATATCGTAATTGGGAGTCCTATTGATTTGTAAACATGATGAAAGACTTAATCTGTTCGCATTATAGTTACATGATAAGTATTATTGCAGCATTATAGGCATCCACTTTGATTCTGCTAATATCAAGTTTTTGTCACGCTCCCATTGATGGCATCTTTCATTTTACATGTTTGCAGGTATCTAATCAGTCCTGCTGCTTTGTGCTTTCATCTGCTTGACAGCTTGCTACAAGCTTTGGTTTTTCAGATTTCAGTGGTACGTTGTTGAAGGACCTCACTTAGGAGAGTCGTCAACCAAGGCATTATGGTTGAACAGATTTATATCCATGCTGTGGGCCATGGAGAGACGATTTTGGTTTACCAATGTGTTTTTTAGTCTCTATTTAATATTGTATTTTATTGGTTTTATCCCCAGATCTTGGTTTGTGCTTCTGATTTGGCCTTTTGTTGATCACTTTTTTCTGTTCTGAAGTGTTAATGGAAATACTTTCTTTTTGTCAGCCTTTTTGTCAGCCTTTGAATGTCTGGCTGTTTCGTGAAAACAAACCATTTATCTTCATCGTTTCACCACTAGAACTGCCAGTTATGTTTAGGGTTCATGGACATTTATGTGAGCCTTGTTGGTATTGTGTTCTGGCTCAAGCTCGTACTTGTATGTCAGTGAAATAACTGTGGAAAAAGTACAGTTGTGATGACAACCAAGTATTTTTTCAATCATAACATTATTTTTTCCATGTGGTTTTCCAGAACAAATGGGAAATCTAGGGAAAATAAATCATTTTTTAATCTATTTTCCATTATGTGTAACCAACTGAATAGGCACAGTAAAAAAAAGCTAATTAGGGTATGTTCTGTCTACAGAATACATTTGAAAAGAGCCAGCGCTGACCGACAACATTAATATTAAGCTAATTATTAAAAGGACATACAGTTTTATTGTCATGTTTTTGGAAGTTTTGAAAATTCTAGTTGTACACAATATATTTAAGAAAAGCCAGGCTCCTAAACTGAATAAGGGGTAATATTCATGTCCTTGATTTAAAGATAGCTTCAACAAAAGTCAGTTCAATACTGTTTTTTTGTCTTTGGATCCTTTTTCACGTACAGTAGGTCACTTGAAAAAGGATCCAAAGACTCGTACCCGAAGACACAGTCGGGAAATGAGCAAATCATTTCTGTTTCCTCTAGCTACCAGTACCAGTACAAAAGTAATCATAGTTTTCACGTGACGTCACGTTCCAAGGGGCACGCCCCCTTGGAGGGCAAAAAAGACTTTCCGCTGCCCGCCACCCATTGTAAAGTCATACATTTTCTTTGAGTCTGTTGCTTTTGTGTTGCCAAAATGCCGGATAGTTGTTGTTCTATCGGATGCAGTAATCGAAGAGGAGACAAGCCTGGGCTGTGTTTCTTTAGAATTTCGTTGGATAAAGAAAACCCTGAGAGGAGGAGATTGTGGATTTGTGCCATTAAATATCCTGTAAAGTGGACCTGGAAACGAGTTTTAAGTTCGCCACACCACAGAATAATGTGTTATTAACTACCCACCCAAATTCGAATGAAAAAATATCACACCGACAAGTATGTTAAATTAGGCTTTGTAATCGTGAAAAAATCAGCAGTCTTCTCTGCTTGAGACTGGGGGGGCGTGTCGCCTGAAGGAGCTGAAGCTCCGCCCCTCGCTGCCTAGTGCCTACCTCCGACCCAGATAATGGACGCTATGTCAAGCCGAACAAAACCGTATAGAATTAGAATTTATTTGTTCAATGAGTGAAACATACAGATGCATATAAATGAAATGTTCCCCTGAGCTGTAACAGTAAAAATGGACACCAGAGACAGCAGACAGTGAGCTCTCCAACTAGGCTACTTCTAACACATTGCTACCATTTCACCAAAATACCATCATTCTACACCGAGTAGCCTAATATCAATTTAGCGGTTTGCACTAACTCATAGCAGAGATACATCTGGAAAAGTTATCTAGTATAATTATAACAAGCACACAGAACTGAGTGATAAACTGCTGGCGAAGGTGGATGGTCCAGGTGCGACCGGAGGATGAACGGCGATGCTCGGTACGGCTCCGCGCTGCAAGAGAAGCCGTGTGTTGGTGAACCCCGTCTGTCTCTGGTCCATGTTAAAACTGTCCGCCGTGAAATGGTCAGTGCAAAGGCGGCTGTTGGAGTTTATCCGAAGCTTTCCATGAGCGTGGCTCTTCACAAAATCTATCCACCTATTTTTCCTTTCATTATCAATAGGGAACTTAAATGGCGTTGCAGCACAGCTGGAGTTCTTGCATCCAGGGAAGATGCAGTTGCGGGTGGTGGGAGACATCCTGAAGCTAGCTAGCTAGCTGATGTAGGCTACAATAACAGTACAGCAGGAGGAGCCATTCAGTGATCTGACGTAGATAGGGCGAAATGACGTAGATAGGGCATTTTTTGGCTCTGCCCATTAAAACCTGATCTGAAAACGGAAGAGAAACTGTTCTTCGGTTTAACTTTTTTTCGGTTTAAGTTTTTTCATACTCATTTGGTCCTTTGTTTTTATTTACGTTTTTCACAGCATCCCAACTTTTTTGGAATTGAGGTTGTAAGAGCTTAAGTAAAAATTAAAGGAAAAGTTGACTTTCCGTTTGAATAGTTAGCAGTTGTTTAAGAGAGAGAGAGAGGGGTTAGCTAGTTTACAGTAATGATATCACAGTCATCACATATAAAACCCTTGCGGTTTTTAGGGGCAGAAATACGGCAGCGGGTGCTATATATGGGTCGCAAGTGCCCGACACTTGCAGTTTGTGTCTATATCTTTTCTTTAGCTAAGAGGTGATCCAAAGAAACGTGGGAAGGTAAATTTGCCAGCTTTTGCTGCATCTCAACGGTGTGAGCCTGGCTCTGCCCTCTTACGTACTTCCGCTCAATTTTCATTTTGCTTCTGTACTGCGTCTGGTATATTAGTCAGATGTCCAATCAGCGAACAGAGGGAGTGGCTGAGAACGATGACGTTGATGTCGTACGCTAGTTCGAGCTGTAGTTCAGAAATGGCGGCGGAGAAAGAGTGAAGCCAGAGCCTGTTTAAAGGGGCGATTGACTGGGTTTTTGGGATATTTCACACTGTTCCTTAAGGTCTCCGAATAGGGTATGTAACATTGGTTGGGTTGAAAATGGCCCGGAGAGCTCGACGTGCACCTCCTGAATTTTCTAACTATCCGTCGTAATTTCGGATAGTTACGGATACCCCCTTGGCTGTGATTGGTCAGTATTAAGAACCGCTTGCGTCAGGGGCGGGGGCGGGGTTGCCGTGATAAACAGGACGAACTGTAAGTTTTTACAATTCATATTTCAGCTAAACAGTACATGTGAATCAGCATCTGAATTAAAATGTGAGGAGAAATTGGCAGTGTAGTTGCTGAAAATGTGCTTATTTTATTGATGAAACGGCTAATTTGTAAATTTGCTCCGACTTTTCGATAACCTAGCTAGCATCGCAGTGCAGCGCCACCTACTCTTCTGGCAGTGAATTGTTTTCAGCACCCACAGCCGTCGTAGTACTATAAATTCAACCAATCCGTCCGACTCCGTCCGTCCGTCTGTCCGTAACGGAGTCGGAGAAGTATAATTCGGCCTTAAGAACGTATACTTGCGTTCTTTTGAAGAACGTTCTTGCAAGCATCCTTGCGAGAACGGTCTTGCAAGACCCCGAGCAGAGAATGTCTAATATTAAACAGTGTCTGACCCCGAGGACGGAGAACGATTTGAGATGCGTGTGTTCTTGCAATGACTTTTGGGAAATCAGATGCATTCTCGCTGACCAAGTCACCATCCGATGCATCCTCAATAAAAGGGGCGGATAAAGAACACTTCCGGGTATTTTTGGGGTTCTTGGTAACTTGTGTTCTTTGGATTGGAACCATACTTGGGCAATGAAAGATGACGTCAAACGAGTTCGCAAGAACACAAGAACGGAGAAAAACGTGGATTGATAAAAAGCCACACTAGACCGGAAAAGACGGAACTGGAAAGATGGCGCGGTCCGGTTTCGCGCTCTCGCTCATAAACATATATACATAGCCCCATTGTCTGCTTCAGAACGTTGCTGCGACGTGCCAACTCGCCGCAACGTTCGACTCTATGGAATCGGTTGAGAAATGTAAACGCTAAAGTGCTTTTTAACCAGAAAAGCCGCAGCTCCACCGTTCACTTGCGTTTGTTTACAGGCGAGTCATCACCTCCCCAAGATGGCTGAGAGTTGACACACGAGCCAAGGGCCAGTGGGGCGTCTATGTATATATGTCTATGCTCTCGCTTGCCTCACAGCGCCACTGAGCACTTTTCATAGAAATGAATTGGGACGCCATCTTGGAAGACAAAAGTAGCTGCCTCTAGTAATATAACTCTATGGCCTCACTGCGCCACTGAGCACTTTCCATAGAAATGAATGGGGACGCCATCTTTAAAGAGCAGGCTCGTTGTGTCTACTGTATATAAGTCTATGGCCTCGCTGCGCCACTGAGCACTTCCTATAGAAATTAATGGGCAAATTTGAGTGTTTTGGGCAAATTAGCACAAGTTGGCAAAATTGAGGAATGGTCAAATTGAAGACTGCTTTTTGTTTGTTACCAACACTGCTTTTGCAACACTGATCAACTACCTAAACTATCTGAACTTGAATTTGTCTTTAAAATTTAGGACAAATGCCACAGTCTGTGTCTCTTACAGAAAACTCTACTAAATAACCACACACAAGCATGTGGACACACACACACAAACACAGAATGTTACCCATTCTAAGCTGTCACAAGATTCCTCAATGGCACAGTAGTTGCCTCCAATCAAAGTCAAGTCATCATGTCATCTAGGACTCAGGGGCCTCCAGAAAAGTCATTGTGCAAACCATTAGAAAGCTCCACAGTGTCTCGTTGGGATTTCTACCTTGTCTTTTTCTCCCACTCCTCTCGAGACTAACTCGCATGTTCTCGCACACAAACACTAGAACTTTTCATATGGTTAAAGGTATTCTGTCTCTCAGGGACAGATATCTGCTCGAGGCCAGGTGTGGATGAAGTGTCAGTAGGTAGCAACAATGATCACAATGCCCTCAGTCTACAGTACACCTAACTTCATGCCCCACATTTTTGTCTTCCTTGTCATTGGGTTTATTGTTTACACTGGGGTAGCAATACCTTTCTGTATATTTAAACTTCATTATTTCTTATGACTTTTTTGTATAAACAAATTAAAATATCGAAATGATTAGATTACTCAATAATGTCTGTCAGAAACAAACTCCTTGAGGGTGGCATGAGGGCTTGACGTTCTGTAGTGTGAGCTGTGCTAACAACCTAGCACCATGCAGTTTGATTGGCATTCGACAGAGAACACCAGAATTGACAGGTCCGCCATTGGTGCCCCGTTCTCTTCACAGGTTCATGTGAAAGAGTCTGGAGATGCCATAGTGAACATTATGCTACCTGCGCCATCATCCAGCATGACCGGTTTGGCGGTGGGTCAAAGATGGTCTGAAGGAGGCATATCCTTGGAGGGTCGCACACACCTCCACGTGCTAGTAAATGGTATGCTGAATTTTACACAACCACAATCTCCATCTAAACATATTTGTTTGGAATTTTTCAAACTGGCCCAATAAAAATAAAAACAGAAACCAAGACCCAGTTTCAAAATAAAAGCTCCACAAAAATACTATACTGTAAGCTCATATGGAAATTGATTTGTGGCACCCCCTTTTGGCCAATTTCAAGAAATGTTTACAAACTTAGTTCAATGTAAATATTAGTGATTAGTAAAAGTTTGTGATGTTTAGATTATCTTTCATTGATTTATGAATTTGTGCCAGCCCCATTCACATGTTTGGAACTGGTTGTGCCACCTACTAAGCAATTTCAAAATAGTTTTACACACATAGTTCCACACTGTTATGAAACATGCTAGTTTTGTTATGATTGGACAAAAGAAGTTAATTGTGTAAGGGAAATGGGTTTAATCAGTGTAAATTCTGCATCTACAGCACAACGGCTGACTAATATGCAAGCAAGATAACTTTACTTTTGTTTAACTGTTTCCCAATATTAAATCAGTGTTTTAACAGATTTTTTTAAATACCATTAATTCAAATGAATTAAATTCAGTTGATTCAATAATATGAGATAATTGGTCAATGTTCTGCATACCTTTGTTAAGCACTGTGTGTGTATGTATTTCGCTATATACATTCACACGTTTGGTGAATTATGGTTTGTGAAAAGCCTCAAAGGAAAGTCAAATCAAAATGTATTTGTATAGCCCTTTTTACACGCAAGCATGTCACAGAGGGCTTCACATACGCCCATAGAACTGCCCCTCAACCAACCTAAACCCTCAAGGAAGACAAGGAAAAAACTCCCAGAAAAACTCACTAGAGGAGAAAAAATTGAAGAAACCTTGGGAGGAGCAATTCAGTGAGGGATCCCCTCCTCCAGAGACGGTTGGTGAAAGAGAGGAGCAGAACACAGGCTTAACATAGTCATACAGCAGGGAAGTGTCAATGGGTGTTGAAACACCAAAATCCATTGTTCAACTTGGGTCAGTTGGTAGATGTCAGTATAAACAGAGGTAGCCACAGGGCTGGGGACTGTGATCGGCGCAGCATCACAGGCCGAAAGAAGTTCAAATGATGAAGTCTCAACTCAAATGATACACAAACAAGGTTTTTGTTATATGATGTCAGTATGTAGGTTGTAGTATAGTAGACCAACACAGCTACAGTGCTGTAACAGTTGTTATAACAGTGTACTGGAATAAACCTTGTTACACATTACATGATATTAGTATAAAACATTTAGTAACTTGCCGCAATGGTATTATTATATATATTTACCACTAATCTGAGTAACAATCTGAGTTATTGAATTAGCTGTGGTCATGTATTCAGATTCCCAGATTGTGTTGGAAAAGGAGGATTATCATGGAAAATCAGGATCAGAAATCAAAAGGCTTTTGCCATTTGAAGGTTCACTCTCAGATATTGATACTTCTAGAAAAGTATCGGTGTTAGAGGTAAAATGAATGAAACTGAATTGAAGGTATATTCTTTTTCATAATTATTTAATTATCCTCTGTAGAATAAGAAGATTGTCTAACATGGAAGATGAGCTAGACCAGGACCCTACATTTGACCACCAGTGCACCACAGACATAGATAGATTGTGATTACATCGTTATCTTACTGGTGGAATTTTCTGGTTACCTGTGGGCAAATCCTTCTATTAGAAATATTCTATTGAAAAACAGAGAGCTCTGCCATTCGGCTGCACAATGGAACACTCAAAGTTCTACAGCAAAATTGATTCAGATTTCAATAACTTACCATGTAGTGTAGAAAAATGCACACAATAAGGTTGCTGACATTTGTAGCACCACAGGCATGCCACATTATAAGTGTCACTTTTATCACTGTTTGTTAGTAATAGTGGAAATGTGAAACAAGTTATGTATGACAGTTCAGTCGTTGCATCGCTGTCTTCCTGGGCAATCGATGCATGTTTTAGTGTCTTCCATTGTTGTCATTACTGGTGGTGTATATGTGTGAGAGCATGGTGTCTCCAGTAGATCTATAGAAATGTCTGACATTATTGTCTTTGGTGTATAATGGAACATTGTGGTCGCCTATTTCTATATGTCCAATGTCTGAAAGTCACAGTTTGTCACTGCCTTGTTACTATGAGATTTGACTAAACTCAACAGTTATCCTGTTAATTTCATCCTGAAGTTTACAATTCAGTTTTTTGTGGAAATTTGGTGCACAAGGTGTAAGACAAGAATTACCTTCAAAATCTTGTTCTTCAGAGATAAAAATGAACCTATGAAAAAGCTAAAAAAATAGTTTAAGGATAACAATGGATTCAAAGGCAGCATCAATGGCCGCCTCAAGGTCAAGAGAGAAACCGGAACAGTGTTTCTTATGCTTCTCTGTATTCAGGGCTTATTGCAAGGGTTCTGAGTACTTGATATGTCACTTACATGCATGCACACTTACTGTATGCTGACACATACACACACCCTGTCTGCTTTTCAAGTCAGCATTGAAATGAGTGCTTTGATTGTGGTAAGATGATAACAGATCAACTGACTATGTTGCCCTGAGACAAAATCATGATTTGTTTGAAAAATAAATCATGATACCGTTTTTACTGTGCCACTCAAGCAGTTTTGACTCAATAGAGAATATATGCATAGTGAGAACATTATTGGATATCTGAAGGTCTGAAGGATATTTATATATACTGTGCAATAGACTAACAGTTGTCAATAATTGTCCGCTTGAAAGCATCAAAATCAAACAGAAATCTCAATTTTCTACTGCCTCAGTCTGCAAGTGGATCAGGCACCTTGAAGTCAGGAAATGCCCGCTCATAGCAACTCAAATGTTTTCAAATAAACTAAAATGTTATGTTGCCATCAGAGCCACAATCAATGTCAATCTCTTGCATGGCTTCAGTACTATGAGATGGAACTATTTTCTTTCTCTAAACAGAAAAAAGTCGGAAGTTGCAAGCTTTAATATAAAAAACAACTATAGGCTTATAGGAATAAATTGTGAAAAACTCCCCTTGATGCTAACACTGTTGCCACATTTTCTGTGACTTCTGCTCACAAGACACTGATAAGATAAAATGTATACTCAACTTCTAACAAATAGGCTGGTCTTTATCAGCCAGTCAATTATTTAAAAAGCAGGGTAAGAGCAACCTATTTGTTAGAAGTTGAATCATTATATAATCAATTCTACCATTCTTTATTTCCCTTCTAGTTATTAAAGGGAAAAGTGCCTACAAATGCGGTAATGTCTTCATTGTATATGAATATGTTTTTCTTTAGACATGAAAAGTATTTTAAATGGAATAAAAGAACTAAAGAACAAGGTTGACTAAGATCGACCAAGCACAATATAGACTTGGCTGGTCTTAAAGGTTAGATAATTTCCAAATGTACTACAAAGAGGTAGACACAGTTTGATCTGCACATACTAAGTCGCTTTTATTAATACAGAACTGCATGCTACAGAGACTGTACAGCATAAACATTTATTCATTACAAAAACATGGTATTGGAACCATTTGAAATAACAGGGAAAAAATAGAAACAAAACAAAAGAAGATAAAGAGCATAAAATAGAACAGGAACATCACAGCCGTTAAGGAAACATTCAAACTATTCATCATTAGCATCTTAATAAACCAGAGAAGAAATTGACAGGTTACAGTTGCGTCATGTCAACTACAATGGCACCGGGTGTGATTCTTTTGTAGCTTTATTTTTATTTTTTTACAGCCTCTTGCAACATCAACATGCCTATTTTTTTCTATCTACCTATATGTAGTAGTGTACTTAAAAGTGGCAGTTTGTGTATTTTTTTGTTTTTATTAAATTTTTTTATGAACCTCCTAATATACATAATTTGGCCCTTGTGGGTTTTATACAGCATCAAGTCCGCCTTTTTATTCAGTTTAAATTTTTATATTTGACAATCTGCTACCAAACACATTTGTTATAGCAACATTTATACTACATACATAGCAATCTATGTAACGTCACAGCAAAGAATAGTGTAAAAAACAAAAACAAACAACTAAAAAAAGAACCCGACAACGTGGTTAGAAGGGGAGAGGAAATTATCACAAAATTTGGCACGGAAAATCTGTACACAAATCTGTACAGTCTGATAGAGATGGACTGTAATAAAAAAGAAGGGCTTTGAACACTTTCCCCAACTACTGAAGACACGGTACCCACTGTCTGTTGTTTCAAGATTAATTTCTTCTTTTGTAAAATGGCTTATAGACGTATTTCTTGAAATTAAGTTGTGCATACTTCTGCAAGATCTACACAGTACATTGGGTGGAATCCAGTTTTCAGTGAAGAAAGTGAACTTGTAATTTGTGTCCTCATAAAAATGGATCATTTGATATATAAGTTGCTTACGTTAAGAAAAAATATTTTTACAATGTGTTAAGAAAAAAATATTTAAAAAGGGACAACATACAAGATACAACAAGCAATCTCTAAAGCAATAAATACTACTGGTCCTAGCGTTGTGACATTTTGTATTGAATACCCACAACCCCCACCCACCCTCAACAGCCCCACCCCCTTGCCTTCTCTCCAAGTTCACCCACCCTGACTCCATCCCCAAAGGTAAACAACAAAAATAAAAAAGACAACGCAATGGAACAATGCATATTAAACACAGTACCCTCCCCCCCAATATTTCTGTACATTTAAACAAGAACAATTAATGTCACAAGTTGTTCCTCGTTGAGAGGTGCCCTCGTTGAGATCCTCATGCCCTCCAGGATTTGAATCGGTGTCAAATGATTGGTTCAAAAGCTCGTATTTAATACAAATAATGATGGAGAACCAACTCTTTCAAGAAAAGGGCTCATCAAATAATCTAGCCTACCTTTTTATATCAGTCTGTTAAACCTGTTTTAAGTTGAGCTACATAACATTTTTGTTGCACACAAAAAAAAAATACAAAAAAAAAATACGATACATTTTGGCAAATTCACAAGCTACACTACAGCTCATTGTTTTATTTCTTTATAATAATAATTTTTCAATGATGGGTCAAATATTGACCAATGAACTTTGATAAAATAAGAACACATTTTCAAAGCCGTATGGCACAGAAACAAAAAAACAAAATAAAGATTATGAACAGAGCAGACAAAGAGGAAGGAGGGCCCAGATAGAGCTGTGCAGAGTTTGAAAAAAGGGAACGGGACATGTGAAAAGGAGGATACTATTCTATAGACTTGGTCACAAGTGACAGAGGCTGAGGGGTGGTAGAGTTGGGAAGGAGTGAGTGGGAATGACACAGCCCTGCTGACTGCCGGGCCAGGGAGGACACCACTGAGGAGCCCGGCGGCCGCGAGGACGAGACGTCACTGTGCTCCAGGGCTCCGTTGTGGGTGGCACTGGGCGTTTTTCGGGCCACAGGTGCAGCGGTGTTTTCCAGAAGAACCAAAGATGGAGGAGGAGGGGGGAGCCCAGCCAGGAGGTGCGGGTGGTGGAGAGGCTGGTGGGCCGGTTTCATAGTCAGTGAGAGAGGTTGCATTTGTTCAGTCTGAGGTTTGGACTCCTTAGAGGAGGGGGAGGGGGCCACCGAGCAAGGGGAGGAAGGGGGGGAGTCTAGTAAGCTTCCGTCCGAAGACGGAGGACTGGCGCAGCTGCCTTCACCTTGGATGTAGCGAATGCACTTTTTTTTTCTCCTGGAGGGGTGGGGTAGAGAGAAACACATTGTTTAGCATACAAGCTTATTGGTTGACTACAACATCTGCTGTACAACTGCTGACCTGTAGCAGCATTTTGAATACACCATTTTTAGCAGTTGTAATATCATGTTATATACCATGTCTAAAATCCGTCTAAACCCTTTTTAGGCTATTAAGCAGGTGTATTCAAGTAGGTGCTAAGACAGCATCAGTGGTTCCAGATGTACACTTTGGATTCACAGTATCCATCCACAAAATACTACACAACACCAGACAGGTACAGAGGAAAAGAGTTGGGGCAGAGTAGACATGGGATGAAATGAAATGAGAAGTGAACAACATGACAAGAAGAAATCGGAAAAACCTAAAACTACATATCTTTTATTGCAGTGGTTTTATAATTGTGTCCTGAAAGACTTCTGATCTCTACTAAAACAAAGACTTTCCAGACCTACAGGAATAGCCCACATATCTACAGCAAATAAGTAGTCTCTCTTTCCCACAGTAAAATCTTTACTATTCTGAGTTTTCCCTATCGTTTCCTGAGGGAGTGGAGGGTTAAGATGCAGAGGTAAAATGTCACGGAGCCATGCTAGGTTGCTACACGTGCCCCTAAGATGTGCGTGCGGGGTCACAGCATTATGTTTTTGTAACCCCTACCCCCCTCACACACACACACACATCGTCTAGCATGCCTGCAGCCAACACCACTGGTCTGAACCAGACCCAGTCAACAAATACATAAAATAGGGGGCGGTGCTGTCTACATGTTGTGTTCCAATAGGAGTGTTCTGTCTACCTCTTGTTATTTGCACTGACCCTTCCCCTCAGCTCCCTCTGCATCATAAGGTTTGTGCCTGCCTCAAGGGCAAGGGAACTGTTTCAGACTGTGCTAGCTCACAGGGACAATGGGCAAGAGGAGAAAGGAAAAAGAAAGAACAGAAAACTGAGGTGTTTGAAAGGGAGTAGTAGCAGAAGAAAGTGATTTGAAAGAAGCAAGGTTTTTAGTTCAGCCAATCCTTTTAATGCAGCAAGTGTCTGTGTGTTAATGTTTGAGATAGCCTAGGTAAGGCCTGTTTCTCAAGTCATACCCCTGCCTGTACTTATGCAGGTAGGTAAAGGTTTTTCAACAAAATATTGTGTCAACGAGCAAGATGAAGGGGCAAAGACGAGACTGATCAGTGAGTTAGGACAGTAAAATGGAAAGGGCAAACAGGAACGATTTGGTATAGTTACAAAACCATTGAACGTTGATGGATGCTTGAACAAAAAGAAAGGCATGCTTTTCTGAAAGGTGGGACAATTAACTCCAAAATCTGGCACAGATAGGGAAAGTACATGAAAAGCAGAAGAGTTGGCTTGAGCTGTCAAGTGCTTTCTGTAACAGATTATTGATTCTCAGCCACACCTGTAAACTGGTGTAGATTGCTCTTTCTTCACCGGTACCAGCTTTTTGTGTGTCATGCAACAGTATGTTGTCAAGTGCTAACTGCCTGTCAAACTGATACAAATGAGCTAATATCCATTTTTTAACACGTGTATTGATTTATAGTATGTGCCTGTGTATGGTATTGATTTCCTTGCCTCTTGGGGAATTACGCCAGATACAGCTTTCAGGAAATGTAGCCTAGTGAGGTATTTTAACCTCTCGGCTTCTTAAGTGAAACTGGAATAATCCTTGGTTCTCAGTCTGTGCTCCTCTGATACCCCACCTGGTTTTTCATCAGCCCCATATTAATTCCTTAGGCATCCTGAATGACTGAGAAGAGTCAATTTTTTAAGCCGGTGAGTCTTTTGAAGAGAAACTAACTATATCTATGATTAAAATATGAAATAGTTTAAACAGTAATATATTGGCCTATTCGAAGTAGAAATGCATCCTGAATTTGTATATAACACGTAACAATGCTACAGTTTACTGTAACTTCTCACCCCAAGGAAACACACCAAAAGATTTAGCTCTCTGAAAACGATCTAATACATAATAACGAATGTATAAAAATGGGATGTTGGCCGCATGCTTTGGTTTAACCACAGTGATATACAGATACCAAATGATGATGGTTCACGATGGGCTACATTAAGGTTTTGGAGAAAGTTCGAGATGAAAGGACAGCGCAAGTCAGACACAGAGAAGGGTATTACTTAACAGAAACAAATACCTACCATGAAAATATTCCCAATTCAAAGACTGCTTGTGTCAGAACAGAAAGACAACAGGTAGGGACTAAGTAAGGGTTATCAGAGAGGAGTTTGGAGGAAGAAGAGGAGGTGGAGAAAGAGAAGGAAGAGGGCATAGAGAAAAGTGTCACTGTGGGCCCTCAGAGAAAAAGGGCCAGTCTGAACACGACATGGTTATCAAGGGCCAATTAAGACAAACAAGACAATTAAATGACAGACACTTCCTGTCTAGATCCACTGGGTAGAAAATGGATTCAAACCATATACACCTAATAGACAGGTCTCCTCAATAGTATGTTTGTATATATAGACATAAATCCATTTTCTGCCACTGGGTATACATTTTTTAAATAACAGACAACTGTGACCTGCTTTAATTTGGAAATTTCTAGCAGGAGGTTCCCATCAGGAAGAGCAACAGATGAAGTGTCTTCCATCAGTGAACATCCCAGGAAATAGTGGACTTGAAATAGAGGAATTGTATCAAGGAGAAGGCAAAAGTCATGATGGTTCTCCTCTCATAGAAACTACAGTGAGAGTATACCTGCATGGTTTGCACCATAAATTCAGCTGGTCAAGCCCGAACAAGGCACGACACTTCTTAGGGGTATTTGCATCTGTTAGCCAAAGAGGTAGACAAACATAACAAAAGACACACAAAAAAAACAAAAAACGAACATTGTCATTGGACAAACAAAACATTTAGCCAAGGGCTGAGGTTCAGGCTGTCCTCACTGAGACCTCCTCCATACTGACCAGGCTGCGACGCTCCTCCAGCATCCCATTATGCCCAGCCCGCTGCCTTATTGCTGCTACCCCAAATTTATCACTGGCCAGTTTCCATCAACTCCCATTTGAAGCCACACCCACCCTCGAATCTCTGTGCTCGGATCACTTAAAAAAATGTGCCATCTACAAAGCACACATGCACACACACCAGTCATACACAAACACACGTTTGCAGAATTTCCTCTATCCCATACACCTGTGTTAGATTGAATGAGACTGTCCGGGCAGTTTCAAAGAAAGTTGAGAGGTGGGCAACAGCTTGGCAAAACAGAAGGAGTGAACGCTAGAGATGGAGGGAAGGGAAGGAGGAGATCTCAGCTCAGTGGAGCGCAGCCATCACCTGGCCCCCAGCGTTTGTGCAAGCACACACCATACACACCTGCACGGGCCACACCAGTTATTCTGCTGATCGAGCCCAAAGCGCGCTCGACACTTCTTAGGAGCACTCAGGTCTGATGCCGCAAGAGTGGTGGAAAGCCAGCAGAGAAGAGGAGGAGAAGAAGGGCAGAGGAGGAGAAAGGAAACCCAAAACGGGGGGGGGGGGGGGGGGGGGGGAGGGAGAAGGGAAAGAAGGAATGAAATAAAAGGAGAAAAAAATGAAAACCAGTGAATCGGTGAAGCTAGTGATTGGGGCACATTATCCACCCTTTTAATGGGCAGATGTAGTCATGCTTTATTGTTCATAGAGCAGACAGTCAGAAGACACGGTTAGTGTTTCAGACATTAGTGAAATCAAACTGCAGGCAAAAAGTAAAATATTTCATTCAGATGCAAAGATAAAGTAGAACAGTTTTATTTTGCCATTTTGATTTACTAGTTAATAAAAAATATAATGCTTGTATGTTAAAGGAGAGTATAGACAGGGGGAAACGCAGTGTTGTGTTAGGTGTCATTGATAGTGTATTTGGAAAGGATAAGAGTATAACTGTCAGGTAGAGGGTCTTAATAGATGGAGGGTGATGAAAGATGTGAGTTAGTCTCAGGCAGGGCAGCCATTAAGGGGTTAAAGCCTAGTGAATGAAGCAAGGGGAAATGCATAGTCAGACCTGGATTCCAATGCCTGACACACAGTTTCCTCTACTTGACCTGTCACCCCAAAATATCAACACTATATGTCCATCCTATTTGGCAGAACTGTACCATGGTAAAGTAAACTGTGTCTGGTAGAAGAGGAATCCTACTGTATGTAGAGGGGTTTAAATCCAGGCCTTGGTTTGTGACTGAAGGTCAAACTCATGCTGGCCATCAGAAAAGCACAGCTACGAAATAATATACTGTAGATTAAGGAGGTTTACCCTGGCATTAAATCTTTTGACTTTTTTACCTATAACATTCAGTTCTAGATATACTGCACATAGATTTTTGCCTAAGTAGGGAAGTTGTTATAGACTGAATGGCTTTAACATAAAAGCATCATTAATTAAATAAACTAAAATTAAACATTATCACTTGAGTAAAATTGCAACATAGCATTAAAAAATGCATTAAACAAAGCAAAATTATAACATATTTCTGAAATACTGTATTATAGCCCAGAAGACTTATCGGATATAGGATAATGTACTGCACATTCATAGATAAATAAATACATAATAAATCAAAAGAGGAAAAACAAGTTAGTAATTTAAGACTCAAAATGACATTAGCACCTGTAATCGGAGGAAGTGAAAGGCAAGGGTTTGGAAAATATTCTCTGTGTTCTGAAAAAAAGAACAGATAGAGAGGCCTTCAAGAGGGAATCCGTCACGAGTACGAGCGTAAAATACACGTTTATAAATTCTGCATCTGTCCTTCTCAACAATATTAAAATCAGAAGAATATTAATGATAAAAATAAATGTATGAATGGAAGAATTAGCAAACCTCCTTAAGTTTTTAATGCGGGTGATTACTTTTTTTTGTGTATGTTGATATAAAAGCATGCATGAAGACAAGCAAGGGTGGGGGGCAGCCCAAGTTACAAATACGCACACTCACTCACACATAAGCGCAAACTATCTGCAGGGCATTGGCAATATAACACATTCACACACAACTGGCAAAGTTAATGGCTCTCACAATGCTTAAATTTCACATTCTCAAAACACACATCACAGTATCATAAATGCTGGGGGCAAAGTAAGGAGGGGGGGGGGGGCATCATGGGGGTGAGATGAGGTGTAGGGGGGTCATGCATATTCAATATTATTAGCTAGGGAAGGCATTGGATGGGGGGTGTTACAAGGCAGTCTACCATTTAAATATTGCATTGGGTTGCTACAAAAAAAAAAAAAAACACGAGCCAGGCAAATAAAACTAAAAACGGAAGCAAAAAAAAAAAGACAGAAAAAAGCTTGACTTTTATCTTGTGAGATGTCACATACTCCTGACACATGATGGGGCTCGTCTAATATGAGATATAATTGCCGCTCACTTACCATTGCCCTCTCCTGGCTGCTTATCCCTTTTTCTCTTCTTCTTTTTCCCCTGTTGGTTACCCGCCAAAAAAAGAGAAATAGACAGGAACCTTAGTTATTATATTGCAGAAGACCCGAGACATGAAATAGAAACGGGGGCCCATCTTAGTGTTTATTTATTCATTCATTCATTCTCTCTCCTTTTTGTTTCTGTCTGTCTCTGCCCTCCGGTTTTAAACAACCACTGCAGGCCATAACAGAACTCTCTTTTTCAGTTCTTTTCCCCCCCTCTTTTTTTCTTGTATCTTAGTCTTATTTTCCCCTTGTTTGTGAACATGTAGAGGAGCTCTGATGGTTACTAGTTTGGGAGTTTCTGGGAGATCCTTTAGGCTGCATAAAAAGTGTGATCTCACTGGTCCAGTCAGGTCCTTGAATACCTTGAAGAGAGGACCCTTGGAGTGTGTATGTGTGTGTGTGTGAAAAAAAATACATGTGATCACATGTGGCTTCTATGAAACATATATAAATAAGACTTGGTTTACAAAAAAGGTCAGCTTTTTTTGTCTCTAGCACCTTTGGTGATAGACTGGAGCTCAACTAAACTGACTTTATTCCTGTGTTATTGTGTGGTAAATTAGTCTTTTTAAAACAACAGATCTACAGTAAAGCACACTTGTCCCCCAGCACATGTCCTTGAGAGGGGGACAAGTACAGGGTGTTCCGTGTTGTAAACTTAAAAACTTACATAGTTGTCTCGTGCTGACCAGCCTGGGTAGAGCTGCATGTGAAGCTGTCGCTCTTTCCTGGCCAGCTCATAGTACTTGGCCTGCTCTTCCCGTGACAGGGCGTGCCACTATAGACAGACAGATTGACGGACAGACATACAGGGAGAGAAAGGGCCCACGGAGATGACAAAGTAAGAACACTTATATACTCATTTATATTTGATAAAACAGATTGTTAACAGATCAAATCATCAGCATCACGCTATCTTATTTGTTGAAAAGATTGTTTAAGTAAATACAGAATGGGGAATCATTCAGGCAATCAAGTTGTTGATAAATGAAGACGAATTGTGTCTATAGAATGCCCCCACTCCCCCCAACTTCCCAAAATAGCTGCCTGGTGGTAAGTAGTGGTCAGTGTGTGCAGAATCTCTCACTAAGTGACTTTGTGAGTTTGTGTCTCACCCTTCGGCCCAGGATCTGGTTGATGGCGGCACTCTCCTTCAACGTGCACTCAGCCACAACCTTGGCCCTCATCTCCTTCATATACAGCATGAAGGCGTTCAGAGGCTTCTTTATGTGTGGCTGCTTCTTCTTCTCCTCCTCTTTTTTAGAGTCAGCGTGTTTCCTGTGGAGCAGGAGAGACAGGGGGAGAGGGAAACTTCATTCATTACTTGAAATTGTCCAAAAGTGACTGTGTGTGCAGGTAAGCAGGAGGGAATGATGGGGACTATTGGTACTCACGAGCTGTTGAGGGAGCCAATGTCGCTGTGTGAGGACTCCTGCTTGACGTTGGGTGTGACAATGGCTGGGTGGGGGATGCCCGTGGTGTGCAAACTGTGGTGGGGGGGCACCATGTGAGGGGGGAATCTGGAGGAGAGAAGACTGTGTAAATCGTCAGAGTGGACACGGGTGAAATGGGAGATGGACACATATACTTTTACAGCTATTAATTTTAAGGGTTGGAGTCAGTTTAATTTCAATTTCATAGTCAATGTTAAAAAAAAATTTGAATGAAAGAAACTATGGAAAAAGTACATCGGTGTCTCTTAGAAGAGGACATAATCAAGAAGTGAGAGAACTGAAATGGAACTGACAACCAGCCTTGAAACATATAGTACAAACATGCAAGCAAGCACTGTAAACATACAGACTTCAGATTATCCATATTTACAACTTTATCACTAACAATTCATCACAATGGCACAAGTCAAGGGTTTTAGCTAGTTAATCTCAAGATGTTTCTTTATAATCGGCACATAACACAAAATCATTTTCTTAATCACATTGAAAAAGCTAGACAGATTTAATATAGAAATAGCTGTATCATGTTGGAGCGGGAACGGCTCTATTCAGCTTATCCAGAAGGACGGCCAAGCTCTTAAACCGAAGGCCATTCTTAAAACCTCAAACAGAGACACTTCAAACTAAATATGTCCTTGAAATGTGTTTTATGAAACGTCCCAAGTGCTGCCATGATTGAGCCAAAATAGATGGAGAAGGAGGTCTTGTCAGGGGTCAAAGCATGGGCCTTGAATACCTTGAGCTTCTTAACTAGTGCCATTGACTGAACCAATTGGACATTTGGTTGGCCATTCCGAAACCAATGTCATTCCTTTCTCCACCCTAGCTCCCGCTAAACTGATAGAATTGGATAGATGGACATTTTGTGGTTTGAACCCTACTTTGAAAAGGTGAACATTTCCATAATTCTAGAACTATACACCTGTAATGGGGATTAGGGAAGTTGTTGCAGGTTTTATATGAAGTGGATAATTAATTACTTGGTGCAAGATTCAATGAAACATTGCATGGCTTTAGGCTACAGTATGTGGTAAAGCAAAAGCATAAGTTGAGGTGAGGTCTGACAAGATAAAGTGTCACCATATTTCCCAATCCTCCCTCCCCCTGGGTTTGAAACGTTGTTTTTTGTATACCTCTTGCATTTTTGTTTGCATACCCCTTCCATCATTCTATTCCCTCTTCCACTAGACCGGTATTATAAATGGAATTATCATTAATTTGTATCTCTTCATAACACTTGTATAATAATTTCATCATCTCCCACTGCTAAGCTCATTGAGCACAATAACCCACATGCCTTGATTCACTTCACAGAGCATAACAAATACAAGCCCAGTGTGTTTGCTGTGTGTGTATGTGAATTTTTCAAAATAGATTAATTATGTGTATCTTAGACGAGTGTACAGTACTGTATATTTCCGTAACATATGACCATACACAAATCAGAGGAAAAGGGTAGAGGATGAAGGAGGAGGAAAACAGAGGGAATAATCCTTTTTTTCCCTTTTTTTTATTTTTTAAACAGCTCATTATCTAGCTATGTCTGGCTGCATGGCTCCAAGCCAGAATATAATGATGAGCATAAACTCGCCAGGAACAACTAGTTTCTGTTGGAGGCAATCCCAGGGGAGAGTGTGCCCCCCCCCCCCCACCACACACACACTCTCTCTCTCACATGTTGCCCTCCCTCCACTCCTTCCTTCATCACTGACACGTTTGTGTTTGTGCCATGTCATTCGCTGAGGGAACCACAGCAGTGGCTGCAGATAGGCAATCATTAAGCAGCTGCACTTCCCCCCTCTCTCTTTTTCTTCTTCATTTTTCTTTCTCTCTTGGCACACTTGTTAAAATGTCTTCTGTTCCAGCATCCTTTTTTACCCTCCTTCTCCCTTTATCCCTCCTCCTGTCCCCTCACCACATCCACATCCACAACCCCCTACCCTTCTCCCCCACTGCCACTGCACGGGTCCAGGTTATGGTTTAAACATGACGGCCATCCCTTTGATGTGCGGGGGCATCATCATCATCATCCAGTCTCATCAGCACAGAGCAGCGCCTTGGACCAATTTAGCCGACAGAGACGGAGGCAGAGTCTCCCCCTCCTCCACCCCACAACCTCCAGGCTTCTATGTCTCAATCTGAAAGGTAGGGGATAGTTGGGTAGGGGTGGGTCACTGATGCATTGTAAGCCTGGTGTCAGGCAGTGCCATTTAATTGCCAATGTGAGGCGGTCCCCCCTGTGCCTGTTTAATGTATAATGACCTGGCCGGCACACTTCTTCCTTTCCCCAAGAGAGAGGGGGGGAGGAAAGAGAGAGGGGAGCAGGGGAGGAGAGAAAGAGAGAGAACATATCAAAGGACAGACTTGGACATAGGGGGCTAGGGGCCTACACTTCCTACCACTTCTCACAAACACACAGTGGCTAATGGACCTAAATAGTTACAACACCATCATCAAAATAACATATTTAATTTGGTCTTATGACCACCGCTCTCTCTCCTCCTTACTCTCTCAAATTATTTTTCTATGAGACATGGGTGCAAGGTGTTCATTGAGGGGGGTGCCAGGCACAAGATTTGGGCTCATTGGCTGTGTCCTAATTCCTGTGGAATAATGCATTGAGTCCTTACTAACATACTCTGAAACACCAAGCCCTCTATCTCATCTGTCTATGTTGTCACTACACATGGTCTTGTAGATAGATAATTCCTGATGTATTTCAGGTAGATGTGGCTTTAAAGCAAGTTCCATGGCTGCTTGGCTTTGCAAAAACCCAGATGTTTACTCAATTAGCCCAAACTCTCCCCCCAAAGTAACTGGCAAACCAAATGGCCATTTCTCCCCTACCTCTGTTTAAAATCCCCCAGTGCAGTTTTTAACAGGGATGTGTTAAACCTTCTTTCTCCAGACAGCCCACGACCCTCCACCTTTTCAGATTTGCTAATTCAATTAGGGTCTCATCAGAAGACATTAGCTCCAGCCAGCCCCATGCCCAATCCCCCCAAAACCCCATGCAGCTGATTCAATTAGCCACCCTGGAAATAAGATGATCACTATGTAGAGCTTGTCATTAGGAGGAAATTAGCTGTCACTTAAAGCACCAGGTCTGCTGGGTGTGGCTACTGCCAGACATACAGTAACCACACATACACACACACCTGAGAACAAACAAGACCAGACCAGGCCAGGGCTGGGCAAAATGTTGTTTAGGTGGCTGCCATGATTTGTCCCAGATGTCTCAAAAAAAGATGGGTGAAAATCCACTTTAACCTGGTGCCACCAAGCCCCAAACATTTGACGTGCGTGGAGAAGCCAAGTAGGCTACCTCTCAAGGATAATAATGAGGAAAGGACTAGAAACAAAGGAAGTATGGCCAGTGGGGATGCAAGTATCCTTAGTGATACACAAAAAATATTATATAATATTTGAAGAGGTGAAGATAAAATTAGCAAGGATAATGTAGCCAGGTCAACTGTGGAAGTGTTAACATTAAGCTTTAGCCTCGTCTAGCTTTACCCTCGTATTCTAGGACTCTCTCTTCCAAATCCTTTTCACACACACCCTCCAATGTCAGAGCGATTGAGCAGTTGAGCTGTTTTGCCAATCATGCTGTAATTAAAATAAAGTCCTAGACTCGTCCTAGACTTTCTGCCGGAGCCTCTCACCCCTTCACGCTCTGCCTTCAAACCATGAACCAGCCACTTCTGTAATCTTCATATGCTCTGCACTGAAATGCCTTGTGAATGCAATAGCTTTATATTGGAAGGAATAAATTACTGAAATGGGGGAGGGGGGGGAGAGAGGGGCATAAGAAACTATTTTTGTGTATTATTATTTTCTTTTAGGTTAGCCAAATTCAAAATATCATGATCCATTTTTCATCTGCTGTTCTTCCCGCTTCCAACACGATACAGAAAAATGGGGGCCCTCAGAGGAGCAATAACTAGTTAAAAACACAGCAAACAAACATATGTACTTGTGTCCAGAGCTCCACTTGAGCTGTTATGGTTCCAACTAAAATGCTAGCCAAGTGTTGAACTTCAACATACATCATCCACTTCATATAAAAGAGTTTGTGTTTATGCCTGTTAGAAAATGGCAACAAGGACATGACCAGTCTGATTTGAGTGCCGCCTGACATGCAGCTGGGGTAATTGTTCTTCAGGGGCCTCATTAGAAAATGATAAATATAATTAATATTTGATGTTAGCTGGGGTTGCACAATGGAGAATTGGCCCTTTGAACATGGAGATGGGGAGCGTGCTTTCCTTAAGGGAAAGTTTCACGCTGACTCAATGTGTGCATCTCTTTATGCACTTGCATCATCGCTTGTGTGTGTGTAGGTGTTATTTCCCAGGACTCGACTCACCTTGACATGGATGCGTTAACAGTGAGCGCAGTTGGGTAGGGGTGTCTAAAACCCCCTGTCGTGATTGGATAAACAGGTTGACCTTGCCTGAGAAGGAGGGGGGGGGGGGGAGAAGAAAGGAAAGGTAAGGGAACAGGGTTGACAGAAGGAGAAGAGGAGGCAAAGCCCTCTCTCGCTCTCTCTCTCTCCCCGTTGTGGGCCTCTTTATTCTCATTTGATCAGGACAAAAATCTAGGGGATTGCAGAGTGCGGATCAAAGGGAGGCAAACTCTGAACAATTTGAATGCCACAAATCTTGATAGGAATGGCTAATTAAATTTCATAACCCTTCGCTTGGTGTCGACGGAGTGGGGCCCCCTTCCTCCCCAAGCTGGAACTAGGTGTTTTGTTGTGATAATTAAAGACGAAGCGCGGGACTCTTTAATGGAGCCATCACGCTAATTGAGGTCTACACATCCAAAGACAAACAATAATGAATGTAAATTTATACCAAAATAAAGTGCGGCGAATCAAAGGGCGCTGTGGCTGCGCCAGGGGCCTCTCCCGGTATTTAGATCGCGGTGAGAAAACATTAAATTAACAGAGCTTAATTTGTAGGCTTTTGTCATATTAACAAGTGTTGACAAGATTTAGCAGGGGAGAGCCCCCGTGTGGAATTGTGGGTAAAAAAAAGGGGCAATCATCGTTCGTTATTGTAATTGCACAATACAGAGACATGCAAAATAGCATTTGCCAAAAGTATCAAGTTAGGGTTGGGTAGGGTGGGGGGGTGGTTTGAAGAAACCACAGTATATCTTTATGGTGCATAAGTCAGCGCATGACTTGAATGTCTAAACTGTTAAGAGAGAGACAGAGGTGTGCTGCAGCGTGGTCACCCAAGAGTCTTAATAGTGCCTGATTCAAAATGGAGGACACAGAGTGGGGGATCCAAGTGAAAGCTAGTTCAATGTGCTGAACTAATGATGCCAACAGTCAAGGAAATTCAGAAAACATCTGTGGAACCACAACACACTAGTTGAAATATTTTGACTGAGTTGTGCAAGATACATTTCCATTGCATAACCCTAACTTTTGACATAACTATTGCTACAAGTAATGAATATGCCAAATGTGTACTTTTCAGTACAGTAAAGTACTACTGGTGAGTTGAGAAAGAGAGTAATAATGGGGTTGCTTACTGTGGAACTAACCATCCCAGTGGATGGGGAATCTGGCCGACAGTGCCAGGCGATAGAGGGTAGTAGGGAGATATGTCTGGAGGATGTGGAGGCCTTGGTATTCCTGAGGAGAAAACAGAGAAAGACCATGCAGAAAGAAAAAGGGTGAAGGGGTGGATGGAACAGAAAGACAGGTTGAAGAATTAGACAGAGAGAAAAGAGAGAGAGAAAGGATGAACAATTAGAGAAAGAGAGGAGAGCGAACAGTAATCCTATATGACAATATATCCTCCTTTGGTTGAAATCTCAGTTAAATGCATCCTTTGTGAGTTTCACAACTGAACAGAGTCAACATGACAGGAACCTAGGTAGGGAGGAGGAGGTAGAGGGTGTGTGTGCTCCCATGTACTGTACACAGAGCTAAATCACATGTCCTGATCAAAGCTCTGTGAGGCGACGCTGGCAGAATGCATTGAGAAATGGAGGGAGAGGGGGGGAAACACTAACACGATCCTGTTACATTTGTCTATTGAATCAGAGGATTAACAACAGGCGATAATTGAGGATTTAGAAGTTAACAAAACAAACGCCGCCGTCGCATGTGCACCGACTGGTAGAGTGTCATATATTAGGGATGTGATCCATTTCACCACAATACAATGCGATCCGTCCCTATGATTGAAAAACAGTTTGAAGCTTATATGTGAAGGTTGTCTGTTGATACACATCGGGATCTGATTGTATTTGAGTTGTTCATAAAACCAAAGGCTCACTGACATTAATGCAATTTGCGTTGTAAACAAGCATGTCATAATGCCGTCTGCCAGCAACAATCGTAACAGTATACGCAGCAGGAGTTGGTAGACACCAACAGAAGTTGGTAAACAACCAAGCCTCACTGCAAACTGTTGAACAGCTAACTGAAATCTAAAGATGACACTGCAGTGTTTAGTCTACTGTTCAGAACCATCATTTAAATGGCTCTTCGGAACGGCTGTATTTTGAGTTCCTAATGTCATTGTAAATCAGGCTGTCCATATAAAGTATTGTCACCTGGACTCCATGCTCAACAAAGAGATGGAAGGCCCTTTTTCCATCAGATGAACAGTGACAGAAATGTCTGTGTGAGGACAGCTTGTGTAGAGGGCATTGCCATCTGATCATGGGTATCTCAATGTTGCCTTCAGATATGGTGGCAGCTGACAGGCAAAAAAAGTTATCTCTGACAAACCACCTCGGAACATTAGCCATTAACCAGACAGGAAAGTCAGGAGGGAAACTGGCAAAGTGGGGAGGGACTTTTATTTTGTACCATTTTTCCTGGCTGGTGTACTTGTTCAGCTTTGGATATGGAGTGTTTTTTGGACTTGGCTGATACTGCCACAATGGACCTATTTGAAGAGTTTTGCAGAACTGACCCTGTCCTCTTCCTCCTCTCAAATGTGTCCACTATTGGTGTAGGTGTCACACCCAGAGTTATGACAGGGAACTAGGTCTGTGGGAAATTGACCCTTGAGAATGGTTCTGTCATCGCTGCTTGACAGGGGCCTGCAAAACATTATGCATCTCCAAGCAGACGACATCTCTGAGGGGGTCCATTTTTTTTTTTGATTTTTCAGGACTAAAAAAGGAAGAGACATTTTCCTACAAACTCATTGGTTCACCCTTTGTTGTTGACTTCTTGTACTGAATGTGGCAAGTCCTTATGAGAGGAAAGTGTTAGCCCCTTGCCATCTAGAGCTCAAGTTTTAATATAGCTTGCTAATTAATTAAACACAAAGCTTAATTAAGCAGCACCATTAAGGGACACATTAAACAGCAGCTGGGTTGTTATCACCCCTTTGTAAGGACGATCATCATAAGGGAACATTATTACCTAAAAACACAAACATAGCCCGCCAGAGACCCATCAAATAAGGGAAATAATTGAATACGCACAGAGAAGTGCATTAAATGGTAGGTTAAAATGAACATAAAGATTTGCAGTAGAGATCTTGCTGTAGCATTTTACCAGTCTTTTTACCATGTGTCTTTCCTTTTATAGTAATATTACATACAATCTGTGTAAAAGTGGACCTGTATGCTGGCTGGTTTTGGGTGTGTGCAGGTTTGACTGAATCATCAAATGTCCTCATCTAAATTGGGAGAAGAGAGGACATTCCTCTCCTTGCCAGAACCCAGAGAGTGTGTGTGTGTGTGTGTGTGTATGTCTGCTAAATGAATAAATGTATGTGTGTGTGTGTGAATGTGTGTGTGAATGTTCGCTGGTTCCAGGGACACATTAGCAGAGATCTTTGTTTTAGGAGCCATGGCCTGGCTACAGGACGAGACACTTTATAACCCGTCACACCATGCCAGGGATGCGTATTAACAACATGAAAATCTCTATGTTGTGCTGGAGAAAAACCAACACCTAGTAAACTGTAACGTCCTTTTTCAACAAACAGGCTTTTGAAGGACTATGTTGGGTATTGCCCTTTGTATGCAGACAAATGTCTACAATGGAACATGGAACATGGACACATACAATGGAACATTGTAGACATTTGATGGAGATATCTTCAGTCCCTGGATAGTCCTTGGATTAATACGTAATTAATTCCGGCTTCATACGTCACAGACTGTCATCAGAAAGAACTGCTGAGGTGACAATGGGTATCTGTAGGCATGTGTGTGTCTGTGAGTATGTATTTAGTCTCTTACCTGTTTTGGGATCCACATCTGTCTGTAGGTGTGGTGGGGGGTTGCCCGGTGTGAAGTGCTCATTGCTGTAGGTGATCAGAGGTGTGAGCGGGTGCACATGGTGAGGGTGCTGTACCACGGGGACCTTATTAGACTGAATAGAAAGAAAGAGGGATGACAAACAACAAGAAATAGTAGTGTCAATATTTTGGACTAAGGGTGTAAATCGCAAGCACTGCAGTAGCAAACTATCAGCGCTCACCTAGCAAGACTTGTCATAACCCACTTTGGACGCCAAACTACCAGACCACAGTAAAAATTGTGATCAGAATCAGAATGGGTTTTATTCACCATGAAAGTTTGCACAGACAAGGAATTTGCTTTGGCAGGAAGGTGCAAACATTAAACATATAGGAATCAAAAATTGAAATATGAGGACTAACTATACTAAGGGTACATAACTAGCAATACTAAGTGGACTTAGAATTAAAATAAACTATACAATAAAATAAAAAATGTCAGTGATGTCAGTAATTAAGAAGATTCTGTGTTGACGGAGCAGTGACAAGTGTTACCATCTCAATGCTAAAGGGGCAACCATCTTGCATTAAGATGGGCGGGAACACATAAGGATCCTGTTATATAGGCTGGATCGATCAAGTGAAAAACCAGCGAATCAAGCCAATGCTTGTAAATCAGTTATTAAAACAACAGTTAGCACTCATCCATTTATTCATTACACCATTCGCCTGCTCTTCTACCTCCCTCGCTCCACCACTTCCCCCACTCGCTATCTCCCTCTGTGTAGCACCCTGAGGGAGATGGTGAGGAGGGGGAAGGAGGGGTAGAAAATCAATTTCAAGATTTTTGCCAAATTAGGTTTAGCTATGTAATCTGCTCTTTGTGCTCCTAAGTGGTGCTGGCTCCCTTTTTTCAATTACTCAAAGATAACAGTTGGGCTTAGGGGGTGCACTGCTATGGGCTCTGTGTTAACCACAGCTCAGCTCCACTATCTCTCCTGTGTGCACCCACACAGCCCACACATAACCAGATTAAGGTTCTGGTCTAGATTAAACCAATGGCAAAGGTTTATACCCACATTACTATTCTGCCCCCAGCAGTCAAAGAAGCATTACTAATCAGGCTTATGATAATATGACTGGTGTGTTTGAGGGATGAGGATAATGTGGTGTGTGTGTCAATGTTTGCATGTGTCTATCGTGTTAAAGTGACTGGCCACTTACAGAAAGAAGAAAAACATGCAGAATTCATTGTTGGAAACCAATAATTATTATGGAAAAGCAAAGGCTAAACAAAACAATACTTGAAAGAGACCGTTCCTTCTGTTTCCAAAAACGGAAGTTGTGGTGATCATCAAAATCCTCCTGTCCTGTAGCTACATGTATACCTAAAATACCTTCTGTGTGGTTGAGAGGAGGGTATAGGAGGGTGTAGCATTAGAGGAGAGGAGCATTCCCTATTGCCATGGTCCCAATGAAAGATTAATGAACCCAGTAGAACTAGGAAGAAGAGGGAGAGACTCTGGGGAGTCATTCACAGCCCTGAGCTCAAAAGACTGTAGAGAGAGGGGTAAAGAAAAGAGGGGGGGTAAGGGGGTAAGTTTGTGGAAGAACACAACTTGATAAGACAAATACCAAATAGAAATCAACATGTTTCTCATTCTATAGTCTGGGGGGGGGGGGGGTTGACAGCTGCCAAACAGCTGATGAGATGGCCATTGAATGACCGTGCTGCCCCCATATGGCCTTCTCTCCTCCCTGCCTCCCCCCTCCACCCCCCTTCGGTAATGATGTGAAAGAATGTTGTCAATTCTCCCCTCACTGAAAGGCTTTAGTGGCCATTTTAATGAATTCTTTTGTCCAGGGACCCTGCCATTGAGAAGACAGTTCATTATGCCCATCCACTGAGTCCACATTTAGAGAGAGGAGATAGAGAGTGACAGAGAAAATCTGAGGAGGAGAGCAAGAGGGAGAAAAAGTTATTGTATGTGTGTGAGACAGAGAGAGACAGAGAGAGAGAGAGAGAGAGAGTGTGCAAGTGGGACAAGCCAACCAATTTATATCATTGTCATTGCCGCCTCTTTGATAGGACAGACTTTCTTTTCAAAAGGATCGAGCAGGAAAAAAAACACAGCCAACCACTCACGTTTAATGTGGCTTCTAGATCACTACTAGACCAGGCCTACAACCACATTTGAGCTAGTCTAAAACAGCCATCTAACAATTTAGAGCAATTTAGTGTACACACACACTGTCATGCCGAGTTTCTGCAGACCCACACAGAACAACAGCGACAGCCATCACAGCCTCCCATCAACAATGCTGAGAGCCCACATGTACTGGGTGCTGTCTACCTCAACACCACTCAGACTACGAGGGTGGTGAAAACATGCTGTCAGTGCACCTGCTTCTGGGTTCACACCATGCGAGCCACTAAGACATCTGAACTCTAGATAACTGGAAGAAAGGTAAATGAAGCTACTATCTACTGTAGTGTCTTCACAATCTACATTCGGCCATTGAGACTTAATTGTTGCTGTTGAACACTGTACCCTCACACACACACAAAGCCCAATTTAAGAGCCAAGCCAAGTCTCTGTGCAAACCATACAGATCCACCTGCCTAATAAAATAACCCTTGTAGAGGCGCTGACGGAATCACCACAGACTCCTCAAACAAGCCAAACGCAAAGCGCACACACAAAGAAACAACGTGGGAGTCTTTTCTCTTCTCTCCCTTTCTACAAGGCAGAAGAAAGACACAGACTTTCTGGCCCCAGTGTTTCTATCCCTCCCACTACCTTCATTATTACAATAGATAACAGGAGACCCATCATGGAGGAAACGTGTGTGTGTTCTACTATGTACACACAACCACACACTTTCAGTAACTTTCATATGATTCTTTGACCATGAACACAACAATTCCTAGAATGAATGAATGACTAAACTTTATAGACATATGCACTAAAAGGATATGGATTTGCACACACACAGACGTGTACATGAACATTGGATCATTTTGTTTATATTGTCACGAAAGAGGATAATCATTGAGTACACTTCCAAGAACAATCCCATGTCTGCTTGGTGTGAGTGTGTGTGCATGCCGATAGTGTGCACGTATGCATGCCAAACCCCCTTGACGTGCCTATCAGCAGTGGTATCAGGGGTCCTGACCCCTGGCAGTGGCCCCACTTTTGTCGAATCCGTGTGGATGGAAATAATGTCTGTGTGTGAAGGCTCTCAGTTGCCATGACAAGTGTCACACACACTCAGCATCAGAGTCTGTCTTGCTCACTGACCCCTTACCCCCCGAGTCTTCCCATCAAGGGATCACTTAGAAATGACTGTAGGTATACTAGGCAAGCTCAGTACAGGTTTTAAGATAAAACCACAATCTTTGGTCTGAAAATTACTCTGACCATCATAACGATGATCTTAAATGTTTTAAATATTTAGATGGCTACATACAATGGACAATAGTAACAATAGACAATTAATGAGCGAAAAAACACATTGTTAAATGTTTGACTTACTTATATTATATATTATATATCTAGTACTTAAAATAGCCAAAACTTTCTTTGACAAATGGGAAAGAAACAGATAGACAGACACACTACGGCAGTGTAGGGGTGGTGTTGCAGGCACTGAGGCCCTGTGTAGAGGGGAAAACTGGACGAGGGAAGCCTGTTGGCCTTCCATTTCCGTTTGGTGGCACCTCACAAGGGACAATCGGAGGCCTACATGTGAAGGTGCTGACCTTGTGGGCCCAGAGGGGGTGGGGGGTTGGAGCTCCTAGTGCCCCCCTCTAAACTTTGTGTCATGATATGATGAGTTGTCACAACCGCTCGTAGTGCTCTAATGAGCTGAAGTGAAGCTGAGGCGGAGGGTCGGGGCTGGGGGGTTAGAAGCGGAGGGGTGACACCACGATGATGGATTGGGGTCCTCTCAGGCCTACAAATTCCAGAGCAAGCAGAAAAAGCCAGAACCTCCTGAACCGCTCCCAAAACATGCGCCGGTGGCCTTCACAGAGTAACTTGATGCAGAAAACAGGAAGAGAGAGAGTGTGTGATGATGGAACAGCCAAATATTTACAAATAAGAAGATAATGGCTTATTTGGAGTTTTGTATTTTGCCCAACTGTTCTCCTCTGCAAGCAAACTTCTAATAAATGTGTATCATAGCCTGGGCGTACAAACTTCATAAAACTTAACAAACCCAAACAAATGATCATTGTAAAACATTACTGAGCAATGCTGTTTTTCTTTTAGCTGTGTGTTAATAGTGCGAGCGCTTTGAGTTTGCTTACAGGGAAAACCCACAATGGCAATGAGCTCTGTCTAGAATTGCCTTTCAGGGATCTGTAAAATATTATTATGCAACATTATCTGATATTACAATAAATAAATATGTTTTATATATGAAGGATGCAGACATCCAGAAAAAGACCCCATTGAATCTGGCTCATGACACCAAGAGTATATTTAAAAGTTAATCTATTCACTTTGCTGCAGTGACATAATAGCTGCTAATCAGAGGGGCAGAGCAAAAATATGATCTGGGCAAAAGTCTTTGCTCTCCTTCTCATCTCTCTTCATTCACACGGAAGGCTTTCTTTAACAAAAAATAAATACATTTAAATCTGCATTGTCTTTGATGTCAATATTTCAGATTATTTTAGATAGCAAGACCTAATGTCACTTGGATAAATAAATTGTGTTCAATTGCTTAAATATTGAAGGGGCTTTAGAAAAGGAGTGTGTCTGAAAACCAGAAATGCATGTCAACATGCATAACTGTGTCTACACCTGAGTGGAAGGGATTTCTGAAAGGTAATCCTATAAAGCTGAGCTGAGCATCGTCTTTTGAAATGCAATCAGCCTTGTGCACTTCCAGTTGAAAGAAGGCAATTAAAGATTTGAATTACACAGCAAAATTAAGATTGGAATATGTAAATTTGCAGGGGCTGTATTCACTATTCTTCTCTTTCTCGAAATTCATGGTTAACAGATGAGGATGCTCAAATAAGGCACATACCAGTTACATGATCTAATAAGAAAACCAATACAAAATGTGTAAACTGAAACAAGTTTTAAAACAATGTGCTAAATTGACTCAAATAGCGCCACATTATATGAATACAAATTCAAGTTTCCTGTGCATGAAGCAATAACATATTGCATATACAGCACATATGTATCTGGAACAGATCTCCTCTTCCCCTTTTGCACAAACAACAACAAAAAGCAGAGATTCGTTTGAGGAAGTGTTTAAAGCCACTTAAAAGCAGATGACCGTCAGCCTATGAATAGTAGGGGGATAAGGAGACCCCCCCCTGTCAACCTCATGTCTATGATAATATATTTTATGGGAAAAGTTAAATTGTGATGGTTTAAAAAAGGCTTATACAATAAACCAATAACACAACTGAACTGCAGAGTGGGGTAGAGAGAGAAGGTAGATTAAAGAGAGGCAGGGTGTGTTACTCACCCAGCCGCTGATATTGAAATGCCAGCAGCCCACCTGCTGGAGGAGTGAGATCCCGGGGGGCAGAAACAAAGTTCCTTTACCTCCCCTCTTTTCCGGCCCCACTAAAGCATCATCCCTTGAGTACGTGACCCCCCCCCCCCCCCCCGATGTGACCCCCACCTTCTCTATCCACCTGCCAGCCCTAAAACTCCTACTTCTCTGAAAAAACGTCCTTTTCCTTCTATTCTTTCCTTAACTTCTTCTGTGTTTATTTTTTTTTTGTCTCCACTTGGGTCCTCAGAACTGCCAGTGTGTGTGGTTGTGCAGGTGTGATAACCCTCTCACATGGGCCACGTTCGCCTGGAGCAATGAGTGGAGCATTGTTCCCCAGGGTTCTGTCCCCAAAGTTACCGTAGACTGCATATCTAGGGGGATCCGTGACAGACTCTGGGTTTGAGGCCTAGTTTACCCCCCCCCCCCCCGCTCCTCCACTACCAGCGCAGTCCCTCACACCCACTGTTGGCCAGTAGCTTCCTCGCCTCAAAAATCACAACAAATTAAAGTAAGAATGCATTACAGGGCATGAAAATACACAGTGTTGATTTTAGGCATGGAGATGTCTTACCATGAGGAATAAAACAAATAAAAATAAAATAATAATTCTGTTACTATCCTACTCTAGGTTCAGCCTGTGAGTGTGTATGAGGGTGTTGATGGGTTAGAATGTTTGTTTGTGTGGGCTCTGCTATGCCTCCAGGAGGCCCAGAGATGAACTGGCAGCTTGAAAAGTTTTGGCTACAAGAAGGTAAACCGAGAAAGCAAGAGAAAGAGACAAAGAATAGAGACAAAGAAAAAGAAGAAAAAAAGGTAACAAGACAACAATATCCCCAAATGGAGGGCAGGCTCAGCAAAGTGTGGAGAACAGTCACTTATCTCTATAAACCTGACAGTCCCCTTTAAATCCCACTATCTAGTGGGTAGGGGGTAGCTATTTGTCTTTACTTCACTTTAACATACACATGACATTTCTACTTTTTTTCCACCCCCTCATTAATACTTGAGAAAAGGACAGACAGAAAATGACTTCTCAAGAGTTCTTCCCCTGTGATGCAATCAACTGTTCAAGGCCTCACACCCAGTCACAACCCCCTACGACACTCCCATGTCCTTTTCCTCTTAAACACCTGATAATCTTAAATCTCATCGGAATTTCCCCACTTCCATGTGTTTTGCAATTCTAAAAGGCCTTTGAGCAGTGCACAAACACCCTGGAGAGGAGCTAGTCAACAG